>CM049570.1:28717350-28979680 GCA_027123335.1 Amphiprion clarkii | reverse complement strand
CATTTAAATCCCTTTTAAAGACTCACCTTTTTAGATCCGCTTTCCTTAAGTGATTCTGTATTTTATCTTGAACTTGTTTTACTATTTATTGATTTTAATTAACTGTTTTGTTTTATCTTGTTGTATTTTATGTACAGCGTCTTTGAGTTATTGGAAAAGCGCTTTATAAATTAAATTTATTATTATTATTATTATTATTATTATTATTATTATTATTATTATTATTATTATTAAAATTTCAAGCCCAAGTTTCAGTGAGTGGAAAAAAATGTGGGACTTTTTTTTTTTTTTGAATATTGAAAATATTTGACATGTCATGCTAAAATTTCATAGATATCATTTTAAATAGCCGTAGTTCATAATTAAACAAATTCAAGTAAATCAGATGTGGTCAAGCAGAAGGCCCCTGATGATTTCAGCTGGACTGACCCTTCTTGGTCTTCATGTCACTTGTGCTTCACCGAAACAAACCTGAGCTGATGTTGACATCTGCTTGCTTGTCTTCAACAGCTGAATTCCCAACGTTGCTCTCAGTTCACACAACAAAGGTTATGAATCTGCCCAGTCAGGAGTGCCACAAGATGTTAATGATGGAGACTTTGTGGGGAGAGATGTGATCACATCAAATATTGTGCTACATTTGCCAACGTTCATTGATTTATTTGCTGAGTCTATCTCAAAAAGTGAGCAATTTTGAAGGGTACCCTCTTCAAGATTAAAAATAATTTTGGATCATATTTTAAATTGGAGTTTAATGATTTGGTGCAACATAATTAAATGTAGTAAAGGCTTAGGGTAAAAACTAAATTGAGGTTTAAAGAGATGTTGACATTTAATCTTTCTTAATTTTCAGCTAATTAAAAGTTTGGTGCAACATTAGTAAGAGATAAACTATGATTTAAAAGGGTTAGTTTTTAGAGCAAAAAGGCCTTGCATTCAAAATCATCCTTTCAGGATCCCTTTCTTGTGCCCTTCATAACTGTAGCACATCATTATAAGCTCTTGCAGTATGCTCATGAAAAGCCTTACCAAAAATACAAAATGTTTTTAGCACTCAAACTTGATTGACAGATGAATTGATCCTGAACCTTTAGTGAATGGAGCTCGTGTCACCTCCACTATTACACGATCCAGTGTCTCAGTACAGGCAGTTGGGAACATATCTGTGGTGACAGCTAACACCTTCCCAGTGCCCCCAGGGTTAGGGTTGTTCGTCACTACTCCTCAGTTTTTCTTCCTATTCTTTGTTCCTTCTTTGTCCTCTTTTTCTCTTTTGCTTTCCCCATTCAGTGCTATGTAATTTCTTCCCCCCAACCACTTCTCCTCATGTCCCTCTTTTATCCCTCTCCTTCCTCCTATTTATGATAAAATAATTCTACTATCACATGATTTTAGTATGACATCGTCAGTGTTAATGAGCCAGCATACTGCCCATTACTAATATGCCACTGATAATCAGTATAATCAGTTTTGCATTTCAGGATGTAAATGTAACTATATAGCATATGTTTTGGTTTCATAATTGTAACCTATGGGGGGTAATTGTGTTCTGGTCATCAAGGAATTTCTATTACCGTTGCCCACTGGGGCAATAGGTCTGTTTCCCACACTGTCATTTATATACAGTCATTAGCAAAACTTTCCATACACTTGTATAGACCATATTTATCATGACAGTCTTGAGTTTGCAATGACACTCATAACTCAGAATTTTCAGTAATGAAAGCATTGAAATCCATGAGTCTTTGTCACATAAACCACCATGCAGCTTAGTTCTTTTATAGATTTATTAAAGGTCTTCTGGAAATATGACAGTCAGCTGGCTCAAAAATATACATACAGAAATGCTGATCTTTGGTTACATGACCTTTCATTTTCACCTCATCTAGGCATTTTTGTAGCTGTCCGTAAACTGCTGGCATGCTACAGGTTGTGTATTTGACCACTCCTCTTGACAGCAATGGTACAGTTAAACTAAATTTGTTGGCTTTCAGACACAGACTTGTTTCTTTCTGAGGTTTGAGTGAGGACTTTGGGAGACCAGTTTAAACTCTTAATTTTAGCCTAAGTTAGCCATTTCTTTAACATTTTTGATTTGTGTTTGGGGTCATTGTCTTGTTGAAACAACCAAATGCATCCAAGACTCAATGTTCTGGCTGATGATTTTAGGTTTTCCTGGAGAATGTGGAAGTAATACCCCTCCTTTATTATTACATTTACTTTGTGTAAAACAACAGTTCCCATGGCGCCAAAACAGCCCCAGAGTGTAATTGTAAGGTAGGTTTGGTGTTCTTGGGTTTAAAGGCCTGTCCTTCTCTCCTCCAAACATATTTCTGGTCTTTGTGGCCAAACGGCTCAATTTTTGTTTCATTTAACCACAGACAGCAGCTTCTAATTCATTGCAGACATGCTTTTTGGTGATTCTTGGTTGACTCTTGACTGTCCTAACAAATTAGTTCTCAGCAGCAGGTTATAGCTTGTGTTTTCTTCCTGACTCTGGCAGTGACACAACTGGACCGTACACTTCATACTTACAGTGGTTTGCACAGATGATTTTAGGGTCTGTAGCAGCTTTGAAATGGTTACAAATGATTTTCTTGACTTGCTGTAGAAACTACACTTTATAATTAAAATTGAATGCAATTATCAAATAGGGCTGGCCCGAATAGCAGTTTCTGGGCTCCGGATATTCGGGCCCTATTAATGATGAATATCCGAATATTCGGTACCACCTGCCTATTAATGTGTAGATCAGACTTTTGCCGCCATAACAGCTCAGACCCATCAAGGCATGGAAACTGGATATCTGGCAGTGCCCTGTGGTGTTTGATACTGAGATGTCGACTGTAGATCTTGTGGTTTGTGGGGTGGGATCTCCATGTATCAAGTTTGTTCTGGCTCATCTCACAGTTGATCGATGAGATCGTGATCTGGAGAGTTTGTTGCGTTCCTTGAGTTGTTCCTGGACAGTTTTTGTAGTGGTGTGACAGGTTGCATTATCGTGCTGAGAGAGGCTGCTGTTGTTATGGAGAGTTGTGCCTGGTCTGTGACAGTGTTTAGGTGGGTGGAACATGTGATGTTTTTGTTTGTATGGTACAACTTGTTGTACCTGCTAAATCAGTTATAAAAATTTAGCAAAAATAACCTTTTTTTTAAAAAAAAAGAAAAAAATAAAAAGAATAAAAATAATAATAATAATTTTGTGATCAAGTATTTAATGTTTCAAAAATATTTTATGAATTTTGTTTTGTTTTATTGTGACAAGCACCTACATGTGGTTCAGAAATTCGGTATATCAAAATTAATATCCGGATACCACCGTCGGGACCGGATATTCGGTTATTCGGGTCCAGCCCTATTATCCTTAGCACTACTCAGATTTATTTAACATTGACCATCTTAGAGACCTTCATCAGTAGTATTTTAGATTGAATATAAATAATTATGTTTACTTGTATTAATCAGTCTTATAATCGAAAGTCATGACCTCTGATTTCATTGACCTCAAGTTCCCAAACAAAGAAGTACACAGTGGAACCTATGATAGTTGTACATGGAACATTTATTAACTAATGCTACACATAATAAGACAATAATGACAGAACAAGTAACACTGAATGAATTAATGAATGAACAAACAAACTAATTAACTATGATCGTCACTGGAAGCGATTGGTAGAGCAATGATCAATTTAGAATCACTTTGGAATTGGGAATCCAGTTGCAATTTCTAAATTCACCTGTTTAACAGAAAGAAAATGATACTTGTGTAGCCTTTGTAGGAGGGAGAGGGAGACTGCTGCTGGATGAGTTCATGTGAGGATCTGCTGGATGAGTTAGTTTAGGAATGCAAAGACAGGATGGCACCTTTGCATAGTTGCATTTAAAAGTGCCAAAGTAAAAACACTAAGAGTCAAAACTCATAGTTAAAAGAAAATATTCACGCTGTTGCATTGTAGAAGTTCCTGAAGAACTTAGGAAGCACAAAAACACTTTAAAGGAAGCCAGAGATACATAATAGAAAGAGCCCAAAATAAGTAGTCAAGAGACACATAAAAATAAAAAGTAAGAAGCAATAGCTTTTAAGCCTGAGTTCTAAAAAAGCCAGAGTAAAAGAAATCAAGTATAAAAACCATAGTTACATTCCAGTGACTTTCTTTTTATATAGAACATTTTGGAGCCAAATTCAAAACAGCACATAACCAATCATGGATGTGTTCCTCCCAAGGAGTGGTGTTGAGCTTCGCTGTCCAGGAGAGGTCTGAGGCCAAATACCTTAAGAGACTAATATGAATGAAATTCTTATATTCATTCAAGTTAATTAGTAAATATCTACGATCAATAAAGATCCAAAATCCCGCTAAACTTGTGACTAAAATGATGTCAAATGTAACACGTTTATCTCATGTTTACCTCATGTTCCTGACATAATAAAAGATTTAAACATGCATGGACATCTGGAATTTCACAATACAAGAAGGTAAATTCCTTTTATAACTAAGAATACAAGAATGCACATTCAATGGTAACAAAAATTAAGACCTACAAATTCTATATGCTGAGGATAAATGTCTCTGTGTCTTTTATGGCTGCGACAGAGAGAAAAAGGGAGGGTTTGTGTCCCGTGTGTGCATCTTCCATACATACTTCAAATATAATGTGCTCTTCTCCAGTACTGGTGGTGATGATCTGACGGCTGAACTACAAAGCCAGTTCAACAGGAATAGAATAGAATATAATAGAATAGAATAGATAAACTTTGTCTGCCCCAAACAGTGACAGATATTCTCCTTTGACAAGGCTCCAACAATAAAATGCAACACATATCAAAACACACTTAAGACACAAGCTCACAAAGTACAGACGTCTAAAGGAAATGTTAAAAAGAAACAGCAGCCGATTAAAAAAATGTATGCAGTGTTCAGTGTCTTGTTTCATTTTATTCAAATTTAATGCAGTGGGAATAAAGAATTTTTTATAAATGTTTTTGCAGGCCAGTGGGACTTTGTCACGTCTGCCTAATGGAAGTAACTGGAAGGAGTGATGGAGGGGGTGAGAGGGGCTCTCTGTGATCAGGGTGGCTTTCCTGATCACAGAGCAGTTATACAGTTCAGAGACATGAGTTTGTGGTGAACCAATGGTTTTGCTGCCCTGATAAACAATACAGAGAGTTTTGTTATTGTGTTTAGTGGAGAGGGAGCTGTACCAGGATGAAATGTTGAATGTGAGGTTTGATTCAATGAGTGAAGTGTAAACCAGGGTTAAAGTCCTCAGTTTCTTCAGCAGGTGAAGGCGTTGTTGTGCTTTTTTTTGTACACCGAGTCAGCCCGATTCGGTGTACGACAGGCTGGTCATCTCTGTTCCAAGATATTTAAACTGACCCTGGATAATGAGGGGTGTTAAAGGGGGTGTCAGAGATTTACCTCTGCCCCCATAACACAACTCCTTTGTTTTTAAGATGTTAAGCTCAAGAGAATTTTTATCAAAAACTCAGGCAAAGTTCTTGACTGTCTGCTGCTAACAGGTCACTGCAGAGTGCTGTCCGGCAAGTGAGCCACCAGAGCCATTTATTTAAAAAGAGTCATTTCTTCACTGTTACAGGAGATGTTGGTGTAAAACACAACCTTGAGGGACGCCTGTGTTTAAAATCAACTTGCTTTATTTAAAACCATTTAAAAATACCTGCTGTAGCCGTCGTAAAAAATTCTGAATCCATAAAATCAGTGTGGAGTGAACCTGAAGGTGTGAGAGGTGGTGCTGTAGGGTATCTGTGTGTACAGTTTTAAAAGCAGAGGAGAAGTCCTTGAATAAAATCCTGGTGTGGGGGTGTGTAGAGTCCAGTTGTTTGGTGACAGTGTCTAAAAGTGTGAACCATGCATCCTATACTCCACGTTTCGCCTTATAGGAAAACTGAAAGGGGTCCAGTTTGTGTGACAGCATATCTGACAGGTAGTCGCCTACCACTCACTCCATGGGCCACTAGTCTGTAGTCCTTCAGCTCTTTAGCATGAGTTTTTTTGGGAATAGGGATGATGGTGGATTTCTTCCACAGATTAGGGACACACCCCAAGTCCAAAAGGAGCTATAAGAGTCTGGTGAGGACTCCACCTAGCTGAGTGGAGCAGTCTCTGAGCACTTTGCCTTTGAGCCTGTTAGGGCCAGAGGCCTTGTGTGGGTTGACTCTGTGCAGGATGGAGGTCACCAGCTGCTCGCAATGGTGAGGGCTTCTTCCTGGGGAGAGATGGAAAGTGGGCAGGTCCAGGTGACTGGTGTGCTGCTGCTGTCAAACCGGGTGAAGAAGGTGTTGAGCTGTTCTGTAAAGGAGGTGGGGTCTGGGCAGTAAACCACTGCAGGTTTTCAGGCTCTTTCCATCATGACGTTTAACCCCTGCCATGCCTCCCTTGCATTTCCGAGAGTCAATTTTGGTCCACTTTGTTTTTGTAGGTGATTTTAGCCAGCTTCACCATCTTTCTGAGCTCCTTCTCCAGCTCCCTCACCCTGAGTTCGTCTCCTTGTAAGAAGGCCTTTTTCTTTTGGACCAGGCAGATTTTCATGTCCTTTGTCACCCATTTCCTATTGTTTGGGATGTATTGTTATTTGTTTGGTGGGAGTGACAGTGTCCTCACAGAATGAAATATAAGGTGTCAGCATGTTAAAATCACAGTCATTAAAAAACTAATCCCAGTATGTCAGTTCAAAATAACCTTTAAGCCAGGCTTTTTTTGTGTAAGTCGGCACAACAAAAGCTAAAACCTTAGTCAGAGATAGCAGATACACTATATTGCCAAAAGTATTCACTCACCTGCCTTGACTACATATGAACGTAAGTGACATCCCATTCCTAATCCATAGGGTTCAATATGACGTCAGTCCACCCTTTGCAGCTATAACAGCTTCAACTCTTCTGGGAAGGCTGTCCACAAGGTTTAGGAGTGTGTTTATGGGAATTTTTAACCATTCTTCCAGAAGTGCATTTGTGAGATCACACACTGATGTTGGACGAGAAGGCCTGGCTCTCAGTCTTCGCTCTAATTCATCCCAAAGGTGAGGTCAGGACTCTGTGCAGGCCAGTCAAGTTCATCCACACCAGACTCTGTCATCCATGTCTTTATGGACCTTGCTTTGTGCACTGGTGCACAGTCATGTTGGAAGAGGAAGAGGCCAGCTCCAAACTGTTCCCGCAAAGTTGGGAGCATGGAATTGTACAAAATGTCTTGGTATGCTGAAGCATTCAGAGTTCCTTTCACTAGAACTAAGGGGCCAAGCCCAGCTCCTGAAAAACAACCCCACACCATAATCCCCCCTCCACCAAACTTTACACTTGGCACAATACAGTCCGACAAGTATGGTTCTCCTGGCAACCGCCAAACCCAGACTCGTCCATCAGATTGCCAGATGGAGAAGCGTGATTCGTCACTCCAGAGAACGTGTCTCCGCTGCTCTAGAGTCCAGTGGCGGCGTGCTTTACACCACTGCATCCAACGCTTTGCATTGCACTTAGTGATGTATGGCTTGGATGCAGCTGCTCGGCCATGGAAACCCATTCCATGAAGCTCTCTGCTGAAGCACTGTTCTTGAGCTAATCTGAAGGCCACATGAAGTTTGAAGGTCTGTAGCGATTGACTCTGCAGAAAGTTGGCGACCTCTTCGCGCTATACGCCTCAGCATCCGCTGACCCTGCTCCGTCAGTTTACGTGGCCTACCACTTGGTGGCTGAGTTGCTGTCATTCCCACACACTTCCACTTTCTTATAATACAGCTGACAGTTGACTGTGGAATATTTGGAAGCGAGGAAATGTCAAGGCTGGATTTGTTGCACAGGTGGCATCCTATCACAGTTCCACGCTGGAATTCACTGAGCTCATGAGAGCGACCCATTCTTTCACAAATGTTTGTAAAAGCAGTCTGCATGCCTAGGTGCTTGATTTTATACACCTGTGGCCATGGAAGTGATTGGAACACCTGGTTCTGATTATTTGGATGGGGGAGCGAATACTTTTGACAATATAGTGTATCATGAAAGAGGTCATCAACTTTCTTTTTCAACTCAGACTTTCAGCTTTAGACTGTGTGGTTTACATAAAAGTGGGCGTTTAATGTGTCAGGTGACTCTTTTTCCACACAAAATAAAATCGTGTGCAGCGACTTCAGTCAGCAGAGAGTTTTAATGGAGAACAATAGGGAATAGAAAAATATATGATGGTATAAAGCGCTGCGACTGGAAATGATGCAAGACAGGAATGCTGGTAGAAAACTGTTAAATGTGTGTAGTGTATCTATTTTACCCATCAGTGCAGCCGCTTATTTCTAAAAGCTGCACAATAAAGCTGTTAAACTCTGAACTTCATATATTCAAGCATGATATTGTCTTGAACTGCATTTAGGTCTGACACGGCCCCATAATGCAGGATATCACTTAAATTTTTGGCCAAATTAATGTTATTGATTGAATATTCTCTGTAAATAAATAAATACCAGTAGAATAATCAATGTTCTAATCAATGTTCTATCAGCTGCAGTACCAGAAGTTTAAAAGGACTTAACTGAAAATCAGGACCAAACATAATATATTTATGCATTTTCTTCATCACCAACTGAATGCACTTTGGATTACCAGTAACCAATGGAATTACTGGCTTACCAGTAAGCAATGCGATGCATATAGTGTGTGATACTGAGCTGCTTCATTCAGTGGTTTTAGTAATATTCAGCTCAACATATTTACAGATAAAACATTTCCCTCAGTTGAGAATCTGTATCGCTCATAAATAATCACCAAGAAGAACTTTGTTTAAAGAGAGACACTTTTTACAGCCGATTTAAATCAGAAACTCTTAACAAAACCTGCTCCTGACCAGATCAGGTCTGCACCATAGGTTAGCATGGAAATCTAACCTGATAAAAAGAGAGCCACCTTCATGATACTGAAAACTCTGACCTTAGGCTCAACATGTCTTGCTTGTGTTCCTCCTGTTCTTTGATACTGGTAACTAACCCTAACCCTAACCTGGTATCATAGACTGAGTCCAGAAGTTGGGATCATCATTCCAGTGATGCTTAATTTCCGAAATTTCAAATGTAAACTGTTCACTTCATTGTGATATTGAAAGTTCTGTGTGATAGGAGGAGAGAAAGATCAGAAGGTCACCATCAAGAATGCAATCTCCTCATCTCCAGAAGTGTGGTTTTCCTCACAATTGACACTGTATGGCCTTTATCAGGTTCTGGTGGAGGTAGGAGACATCTTGTTGTCTCCAAAAGGGCTGTGAGTGGTCATTCTGCACTAGGGCTGGACCCGAATATCCGAATATTCGGTCTCGACGGTGGTATCCGGATATTAATTTTGAGAACCCATGCCACTGAGGAAAGTCGATGAACCTCGCTTTCTAAACAGTGGAAACTATATTATTATATTGAATAAATTATAGTATATTTTTGGCTCAGCAGATTTTGTCTGAAGACCTGTAATAAATCCATGGAAGAATCAAAATACATGATTGTTTTTTGTGACAAAGACACATGTTTCAGTGATTCTATCATAGAAAGTTCAGAGTTATAGGAGTGATTCAAAATTCATGACTGTGGTTATATACATAATCTTTACAAGTGGATGGAAACTTTTGTTCATGGCTGTTTACATTAGTCACCAGGTTACAGTCAGCTGTCTGTCATGTAAACAAAGAAACCTGATAATATGGCTGTGGATGTCACTGGAGGAAAGAGCATTAGGATTATCAAAATAGTCAGTTGCCATAAGTAATTGCTTGATCACTGTCGCAGCTAATGTTATTTGAAGGCAAATCATTGCCAAAGAGAAAAAACTACAGGTCTGATTAGCAAGATCTCTTTTTAGTTATGACAGAAGTGTAAATGCATGAAGATAAGTCAGTTGTTAGGTGATCGACATGTTTATGTATACTCAGGCTCTTGAGTAACCAGGTTGCCACAAGGCATGCAAACATGTTATCTGATTTCTGCTGCAAACCAGGTTATTGTGTTATATAAGTGCATTCAAATGCAGGCAATAAATTGGATTTATTAATGTATCAGTGTATGTATATTACCAGTGGTAGCTGAGCTTGAGGATTTTACAAGTGAGGAATGAGTTGTCACTCACTCATGATATGTGTTGTTATAGCTGCTCTCTGTTCAAGTCTGTTACTGTGGGTAGACATGTTGATGTGTGTATTTCTGTGAAAAAGTATTTTCCTGTTTGTGAAATTGTGAAAGTCCTCTAAGTATTCAGTTAGTATGTGACTCACACTTCTTCTCCTCCCTACTCCAGGCAGAATCTCAAGTCTCTGCCACTGCTCCTCCTTCTCTCCACCTCCTTGGCCCCATCTCCAGCAGCAGCAGCATCTCTTCTCCCTGTGAGCAAATCATGGTTCGCACACGCTCAGTTGCGGTTAACACAGCTGATGCTGCATTGGCAACTGAGCCAGAGTGTCTAGGACCCTGTGAGCCAGGCACCAGTGTCAACCTGGAAGGCATCGTGTGGCAGGAGACTGAGGACGGTGAGGCCAACAACCACTTTCCTAGAATTCACCTAACCAAATGTAAAAAGCAAAAAATTGAAATCCCAGATCCATAAATATGTAATCTGTTTCTTCGTTTGTCCTACAGTCTGTAGTTATTTGAGCATTCATCCAACTGGTGTTGGATGGGTACAAAGACCTGAATAATATTGACAAGGGCCAAATCACTATAACCAGACAACTGGGTCAGAGCATCTCTGAAATGACAAATGTGAACCAGAAACATGAAAGACAGAGATGGTCTCTTACTAATGTCTGGGAACATTTGTTGCCCAGACACCACAGGGTACTTTCAAAGTTTTTGCTCCGTCCATGCCTTGGCGAGTTAGGGCTGTTTAGGTGCCACACAGAACCAACAGCATATAAAGGATAGGGTGATCGTGTTTTGGCACATACATACACTACTGGTCATAAGTTTTAGAACGCCCCAATTTTTCCAGGTTTTTATTGAAATTGAAGTCATTTAAGTCCAGTGAATAGCTTGAAATGTTACAAAGGTGAGTGGTTAACTGCCAGAGATTAAAAAAAGGTAAGGTTAACCAAAACTGAAAAGTAATTTACATTTCAGAATTCTACAAAAAGGGAACAAGAAATGGGTTAAAAACTTAAAGCTGTTCTGCAGCAGTGGACACTGATCAAGCGTTGAAAGATGGTGCTACCAAATCCTATAGGTGTCCCAACTTTTCTTGATTACTGTCTGCATGAAAATAGCGTTGGAGCACACTGTGGCACCATACCCTTGAGAGCATTATTTGAACACTATTGCACTGCAAAAAGTAGTGTGTTGCTATAAAAATGGCGAGGAAAAAACAATTAACAATAGAAGAGACACAGACCATCATAACACTTAAAAATGTAGGTCTTTCTTGCAGAGAAATTGCAAAGAAAGTCAATGTGTGAGTGAGTACAGTTTTCTTCACCATCAAAAGGCATTCAGAAACTGAGGGAAACTGACAGGAAGAAGTCTGGAAGACCCCAATCCACAACAGAATCAGAAGACAAGTTACTGAGAGTCAACAGCTTGTGTGACAGGCAGCTCACAGGACAACAGCTTCACGCACAGCTCAATAGTGGTCGTAGTAAGAAGTCTCAGTTTCAACTGTGAAGACAAGACTTGGAGTTTCAGGTTTGACAGGTCGAGTGGCAGCAAGAAAGCCATTGCTAAGACATCAGAATAAGAAAAAGAGGCTTGCTTGGGCCATGAAACACTATCAATGGACTACTGAAGACTGGAAGAAGGTATCATGGACTGATGAATCAAAATTTTAAATCCTTGGTCGGATTTTTCATCAAGTAGTTGAAAGGATGGTTCCCCAGCGTGTGACATCAACTGTCAAACATGGAGGAGGAAGCATGATGGACTGGGACCATTGTTCTGGATCTAGGGTCTGTGACTTACACTGTCAAACATGGAGGAGGAAGCATGATGGACTGTGGCCATTTTTCTGGATCTGGGGTCGGTGACTTGTACAGTGAGAGGTACCCTGAACAAAAACGGCTGCCACAGCATTCTACAGCGCCATGCAGTACCCTCTGGTATGTTCTTAGTTGGTCAGGGGTTCATCCAACAGAAAGACAATGACCCAAAACATAAGTCCAAGCTATGCCAGAACTATCTTAGCAAAAAAGAACAAGATGGTAAGCTTGAAAACATAGAGTGGCCAGCACAGTCTCCAGACTTAAATCACATGGAAATGGTTTGGGATGAACTGGACAGAAGAGTGAAGGCAAAGCAACCTACAAAAAACTGGAAATATTGGAGTGTTCGAAAACTTTTGACCAGTAGTATACAGACTTCAGTCAGTCAGTCAGTCAGACAGTCAGTCCTGTATGGAGAGTTTTGTAGGATAACCACATTCGGGATGACTTGTGGTAATCCTAGGAGCTTCAGTGAAAGCCAGCTGGATTTCTCTTTTAGGTTCTTAAAATATGTTTTACCTCTCATCCAAGAGGCTTCTTCTCACTAACTGATGGGGACTGTAAGATTTCTATAGTCACTCCCAGCTCCTAGGGCTAATGGAATATTAATGAGTCCAAATGACTCAGCACTTACATGCCTCACATAACTTCCAAATCTGGAAAAAGAGCACAACTAACAAAGCAGAAAAGAACAGCACAACCATCTCTAGGGTTTACAAAGGATGGTCCAAAAATGAGAAACTATCATTTGAACAGCAGTTCTCTGGCAGGAAAATGCCTTGTTGATGTCGATAGTTTATAGACCAGGGCTATTCAATTAAAAATTGACTCGGGCCGGATTTTCAGACTAAGAACATGAGCTGGGCCGGACGCTTTTAGCAGACAGTGAGCAAAGTTAACCATTTAAAATAAACACAAACAGATATGATAACAAACACACTGGATGTTTATTAACGTATTGCCACATCCAAAAGGACATAAACACAATAGAAGAGCAGTACTGAAACTAAACCTGTGCTGAAATACTGCTTATTTAAATTTGAAATTTCAAACACACAACTTCAACACATTTTGATAGGTAAATATAAGCACAGGTTAAGGTGCATATGAACATAAAAACTAAGTGCCGATTAGAAACACCATCTTTTGTTTTGGTCACATTTCAAAGTGCATTAAAAAGTAACTTGCTTAACAGTAACTTTTCAGAACTTGAGACATTTTTCTTCTTTTGAAATAACAAAAAACAGAGTTTGTCCCTGTCCATATTTGGTCTCATCTGAGACAGTCACATCTTCAGTGCATATAATCAAAAAAAATAAACAGTAGGCACAGTGATAGTTACTATCCCTTTGGAACGAAATAAAGCTGACATCAAAGTACATAATAAAGTGCAACTAAGTGAAATAACTGTCAAAACAAAATGTCTTTCTTAAATATTAAACTTATAATAAGTGAACAGAAAATAGTCACATAAATACATAAAACTACCTTTAGTGTCTGCTACAGCACGCTGCTTTGTTGCACTTACCATGTCTCGAAGACATCTGTGGCGAGAACGTCAACCCTGTTTGATAGCAGATGTCACACTCGTCTTAACTTGATCGTCCGTTAAAACTTCATTCACGACAGCCAACATGCAGTCCTTCACAGTTTCTGAGTCTGTGAACGGCCTCTTTTTCGTGGCCCTTTCCTGAGCTGTGCAAGTCCGTTTCATTGTAGTACAGCTCCGGTTGTAAGATGCAGTCAAACTTTGAATTATAGCCGCTCTCTCATGACATCCCTCGGGAAAGTTTGTCCGAAACGCGGCATGTTTTTTCAACGTGGTGTCTTCGGACATTATAATCTTTCTCCGCTGCAAAGCACTCGTTGCAGAGAAAACGCATTGGTTTGGCGTTTGGACTTGGTGGTAAATAAATAAATACTTGTCAGTCCACGCAGGATTAAACCGACGGTTTTCCTCGCCGATTTGTCGTTTCAGGACAGAAAAAGACATGCTGCTATTTCCGCCTGTATAGAACTGCTAATGTTAACTTTTCAAACGCGTCTCCTCAACACAATGCATTGTGGGTTAGTTGCTAGGTTACGGTAAGTGTTGCATTCAAGTTTGCAGTAATGTTGGAATTTTTGTAAGAACTTATCAGTGTTACTGAAAGATGTTTTTCTGTTTTTCTCGGACCCAAGTCCCAATCACTCGGCAGTTGCTTTAGGGCCACTCGAGGGTTGCTTTCGGGCCGCATGTGGCCCGCGGGCCGCTAATTGAATAGGGCTGTTATAGACCAAAACCCTTGAGGAATGTCACAGGAGAGCTAGCTCTTCAGGAGAGGACTCAAACTCCACCTAAGTCTAATTGATAAGGAACATTCTTTTGAGGATAGCATTGTACACATTCTGGGCAGAGGAGATAGATGTTTTGAGAGAGGAGTGAAACTGGAAGAATTGTCTCTAAACAGAGGAGGGGGGATTTGACACCACTTAACAAGCACCTATAACAAAGTGTTAACACATTGAGGCATCCCTGATCTGACAGCTTCACAGCTATTGTTTAAGGGCCTAGCTGTCCTTAAATGTTGCTGTTGGGAAAGTCCTTGGTTGACTGGGATCGCTAATGGACCATAAGCTGTGTGAGGTGGAGGTGATTATATGTGTGGGACTCCCTACCAGTCAATTAGTTCTGTAGAAGCCTACCGGATCGAAGGTGAAATGTCTTCAGGAACCTAAAAGAGAAGTCCAGTTGCTTTTTATTGAAGCCCCAAAGGTTTCTTGCAACCCTGTTTATATGTATTTTAAATTTCTATGTATATTTCTGTAGGAATGCTTGTTGTCAATGTCACCTGGAGGAACAAGACATATGTGGGAACACTGCTGGATTGCACAAGACATGACTGGGCCCCACCAAGGTATAGAAACATATACACAAAACTATTTTTCTTAAGCCACAAGACAAGTGGGTTGGCTCGTAAGCTAGAATAGTTATTGGTTCTAGAGCCTAGAAAATTAATTTGTCATTGACAATGGCGGAAAACTAGTCATGGATTATTATTATCTGTTATTTGTTTTAATAATTTAAATGCTAACATTTATGCCCAGAATTTTTGAGGTTTGAAGTACAGTCTTAATTAACTAAGACATTCAAAGACATTCCATTAAGCTAAGGGAAAGTTTAAAAAAAGCAAAAATAAAAGAATAGAGCGAAATGTTTTTGTTTTGTTCTTAAAATAATTGATTGATTCATACTTTAATTGAAATAATGCTTGGAGTCCTGCTCAAGTCTACCCCAGATTAGTTTTAAAGTCTAACAGATGCCTATAAACATTATGGACTTTTCCGCCATGATTCTTAGGACTAGGCAATATGAATTGAATAATTAATAACCGTGTTTGTAATTTTGTAGTGATATTGGTATTAGGACTGTCAAAAGTAATGCGTTAATGCAGATGAATCCATCATCATGATTAATCTGATTAAAAAATTTTACGCGCTTAACCCATCTGCAGCCCATAATGGCTCAAAATCCCTGAAACATCTCTGACAACATATTTCGGGCAGTTTGTCCAAGTGGACTTACCGTTGCGCATGCCGCCACACATGTACAAATGGGCAGTTGATCCGGTAGTGGCAGAACCACCCAACTGGAAATGGAAGACTCTAAACAGCACATTGGCCGTCTTGGTGTGGAATATGAATGCTGTGTGTATATATGGTTTTGTGTGTGTGTGTGTGTATATATATATATATATATATATATATATATATATATATATATATATACACACACACACACACACACACACACACACACACACACACACACACACATACATATCTTGAGTCTGTTATCCTGTATCTTGAGTCTGTTTGCTCATGCAAAATGAAACGCGATTAATGATTAATGTAGATTAAAAAAATTAATGATATTGAATCGCGATTATTCGAAACGAATCCACAGCAACGTTTGATTAATCTGATTAAAAATTTTAATTGTTTGACAGCACAAATTGGTATACATTCTGAAACTTTTTGTAATTTCAGTAGACAACCTGAGCTTGACCGTTTACTCCTTAAGTTTGACAGAGCACTCATGAAAACAAGTTGAACTTTATATTTTCCTACCAGAGAAAACCCTGGATGCCATTGTACAGATGAAGAAAGTTGGTTTTCATCAGAGTTCATTAAACTAAGTTCCCTCTTCAACTTTTCTGCTTCTATTCATTGCTGACTAAATGCATGTTTTCAGGTTCTGTGATTCTCCGACCAGTGACGTGGAGATGCGAAGCGGTCGTGGTCGGGGAAAGAGGATGCGTCCTAGCAGCAACACAACGTTAAACGACAACAGCAACTCCTCAGACAACAAAGGCAACAGCAGCAGCAGCTGCAGCAAGACGCGTGGTTCTGCTACAAACAGCAAAGGACGACGGGGCAGCCAGACAACTGGGTGTGGTGAAGATGCCAAGGCTAGCCCATCTTCTGCCAAGAGGAAGACTAAACCTTCCTCTGATATGGAGCCTACCTCCAGCTCTGAAGATACCAAAGCTTCAAAGCGCATGAGAACCAACTCAACTGGCACTGGGCCCCCTCTTACAGGAGGTAAAACTGACCCCCTGCCTCCTCCACAGCTGGACCGGACGTGCCCCTCCCCTATACTCATTGACTGTCCCCATCCCAATTGCAACAAGAAGTACAAGCATATCAATGGACTAAAGTACCACCAGGCACGTGCCCATAATGACCACGACATCCGATTAGACCAGGAAGGAGACAGTGAATATGGGGATGATGCTGCCGTCCATCCTGACCCATCTTCCTGCAACGGTACCGCCTTCTCCCCCGCCCGCTCCACTACACCTAAGATACGGGGCTTTGATGCTCCTTCTCCCTCATCAGGCAAGCTATATACAAAGGGAAGGAAGAAGGCAGTGGACACTGAACCTGAGGTAACAGACGGTGGTGAGGAGGGGGCATGTTTGACCGATGAGGCCAGCAACGATGGGTTGGATGATAGAAAAGGAAAAAAATTTGTGGCAGGAGGTAAATCTGATAAGCTGATGCAGAAAAGCTTGAAGCTAGCTCGCCCTGTGGCCCACAGTGCCCCTGGAGTCCCATCACCGTATTCATTGCAGGCATCCTCACCTGCTTTGGGTTCAGTGGTACAGTCTGTACCCAAGAGCCCCCAGATGAAGAACATCCAGCCTAAACCCCCTCCACTCACTGACCTCGCTTCCAGCCCTGCCCTTGCCAAGGACAAGAAGAAAAAAGACAAGAAGAAGAGGGAGGGAGGAAAGGAAGGGGAAAGTACAAAGGCAATGGGTAAGGCAGGAAAGTCAGAAGAGGGGAAGAGCCCTTACTCTGAGTCGTCAGATACTTTTCTTAATGGCTCCACAGAAGCTCATCAAAGCCGGCTGGCGAGCATTAAAGCTGAGGCTGACAAGGTGTACAGCTTCTCGGACAATGCTCCCAGCCCGTCCATCGGTGTGGCTAGCAGGATGGAAGCTGGTCTTGCACCCGCCCTCCACCTCAACCAGAATGGTGCTGACAACACATCAGTGAAGACCAGCAGCCCGGCATACTCTGACATCTCTGACGTGGGGGAGGACGGAGAGGGCAAGGCAGAGGGTGTGAAGGTCAAGTCAGAACCTGACCAAGGACCTCGTGAAGGTGCAAAGAAGGCCCTGTTTCCCCCTCAGACTCCATGTAAGGAATTGCCATACTACCCCAACTACGACTCCTACTACTCCCCCAGCTATCCCAACACCAGCCCAGGAGCACCTGCTGCCCTGCCTAATGTGGAAGGAGTGCAGGTGAAGAAGGAGGAGGAGCTAGAGGTGGGAGAGGAGGGCAAATTGAAAGTGGAGCCTCAGGAGGACAGGAAGGTGGAGTCTGGGCCTCAGCAGCCATCAGTCATTCAGCAGCGGTCCAACATGTACTCCCAGCCTTTGTACTACAATCAATACTATGTTCCTGCTTACTCCTACTCCCCTGATCAGGCCTACCATGCCCACCTTTTGGCCTCTAACCCTGCCTACCGCCAGCAGTATGAGGAGAGGCAGCGGCAAGCTGAAAAGAAGATCGAGGGCAAAGAGCGTGAGGCTTATGGGAGAGATGAGTGGAAGCAGAAAGCCACAGTGACCCCTACTCTGTCCAGACCCCCCAGTCTCACTGACCTGGGTTCTAAAGGAATACTTAACCCAGCCAAGTTGAAGGAGCCCACAGCTGTTTCAGAACAAGCCAAGTCAGTAATCATGGCAAAGGCAGAAGACCCCAAATCCCTCACTGCCCAAGGTGAGGGCCTGAAGATCAAGCTGAGTGAAGCAGGGCATCATGGAAAGGAGGAGGCTAAGTCAGGGATGGAATCAGGCAGACCGACTGGTGTAGAATCTACCTTGTGGTACAGACAGGTAACTGCATTTTATGTCTACACAGGATCCGGCTGTATTGCCTTTCAGCTACACTGAGTCTCCATCATGGTTTCAATTTCCACTGGATCAGTTTTAGAAGGGGACTGTCTGTTCTTCAGTAGCTGCATTTATAATATAATTTTGATTTTACTTATTTAACCTAGGGAGACCTGGGGCCTGTACTACAAAGTAAGTTCAACATAACCAGAATATGTTTGCGTTATGTGGTTTCACAAATCCTAATTACCACAGTCTTGCTAAGCGGTCATATGAAGCTGGTTATCAACTCGTTAAGTTAACCCAGGGTTTCTGAATCTAGCAAAAAAAAAAAAAAACAAACAAACAAAAAAAAAAAAACGTTCACATAAATGGTCCATGTTTGCGATTGACACCAGACAACCAATTGCAAACATGGACAGGTCTACAGCCACTTATTTCTCACAGAATGAACGAACTACACTCTTAAAACAATATTTGAAAATATATAATACAGGCTAAAAGTAATACTGCTGCTGCAGCCAAAGCAAGAAAGAAAGCTGGTTAAAAAAATGCTGACAGTGATAAGCCTTGTAAATGACACATTCACATAATCACTGCCTCATCGTTCAGAAAAAAAAGTACAGATGCAGCTCAAAAAACGCGATATTTGTAATTTAATTCAAAAAGGTAAACTTCCATATATTCTACATTCATTGTACAAAGTAAAATATTCCAGGACTTTTTTTTGTTTGTTTGAAATTTGATCATTATGGCTTGTAGTTCCTGAAATTCAGAAATCTAGGATATAGAATATTCCCTAAGTTTAATCATAGACAATACAGAAATGTCCAACTCCTAAAAGTATGTGTATTTATACATCATACAGTACAGTGTTTGGGCTCTTTTATCACTAAATACTGCATAAATGTGGCATGTGGGGACAATCAGCCTGTGGCATTGCCGAGGTTAAGTTGAAGCCTGGGTTGCTTTGATAGCAGAGTTCAGCTCATCTGTATTTTTGGGTCAACTGTTTCTCATCTGTCCCTTGACAATACACCATATGGGTTTCTGTGGAGTTCAGGTCAGATGACTTAGCTGGCCAGTCGAACACAGTAATATCATGGTCAGCAAGCAATTTGGTAGCAGTTTTGAGACTATGAGCAGGTATTAAGTCCTGCTACAAAAGAAAATATGTATCTCTATAAAGCTATAAAGCTCTCAAATGTCCTGGAAGGTGCCTGCATTGACTTTGAACTTCACATACCAACACAGACTGCAGAAACGTCACACTGTACTTCCAACACTTTGGATCCTGTGTCTCTCCACTCTACTTCCCCCAGACTCTAGGGTCTTGATTCCCAAATGAAATGTGAAATTTCCTTTTATCTTAAAAGAGGAGCACTGAGCAACAGTCCAGTTCTTTTCTCCTCAGTCCAGGTAAGACCTTTTAACTGGTTCAGGAGTGGCTTGATATTAGGATATTTTTCCTGAAGATGTCTGTGCTTGGTGGCTCTTGACACACTGACACCACCTTCAATCCAGTCTTCCACTATGAAGCTCCATTAAGAAGCTTCAATACAGCACTCTGCCAACATCCACCTGTTTCAGCAACATGATTGCGTCTACTAAATTAGACCGAGAGATACACTATATATATATATATATATATATATATATATATATATACACACATATATATGTGTGTGTGTGTGTATGTATGTTTGAATAATTATTTAAACTCGAAATCAAATGTTGTAATATTTTGAGATGCTAGATAAATGATTTTCATCAGCTATAAGCCACTATCATCAAACTTAAAACAAAATATGGACTAAATGTTTCACTTTACGTGTACAGAATATTGAATATATGAAAGTTTATCTTTTTAATTACATTAGGAAAAAAAATTTATTCACAATATTCTAATTATTTGAGCTGCACCTGTAAATCTGACTGTAACTAATGTGAATTCCATTAAATGTGCTGCTTAGATATTCGTATGACATGTAAGACAATTTAGCCTTATTCTTTCAGCTGAAACCCTGGCGGCGTTAAACGGTCTTGGAAGCAAGTAAAGAGCAAATATTAAAACATCATTCAAACCGGTAAGTAGGCTTACTGCAAATCATATAACAAGTAAACAAGTACAGGCTTTAGTGC
Source organism: Amphiprion clarkii (assembly GCA_027123335.1). Taxonomy (NCBI): domain Eukaryota; kingdom Metazoa; phylum Chordata; class Actinopteri; family Pomacentridae; genus Amphiprion; species Amphiprion clarkii. The sequence continues at coordinate 28,959,195 of CM049570.1, read as the reverse complement.
TTTGATCAGTCTCTGTTTCAGAATTCTATCACTATAGAGTTATTCCATCTCAAACCATCAGGGTCATTTTGCCTGCCCATCTGTAATTGACTTGAAACATTTTTTATGTAGTTTATTTTTTTAAGTATATGAGAAATATCAGGTCAATATATCAAGGACTTTTCTGAGTAAATTTTTTTCAAAAACTCCCCTCAGTCCTCTTTCAGCATATCATTTTGGAAATTGAAATTTGAGGTTATGTTTGGACAATATCTCAGAACTATTAAAGATAAAAACCTTTCAAAAAATTGCTGTTATTTCTCATCATGCCACTGACCCAGAATCTGCAATAGTGGACAAATAGATCAGATATTCTCTGATTATGGGTCAGTTAAAACATCAAAAACAATTGAAGCAGTCATGTAAAGCCCCATCTTAACCACACATTGTCAAAAATATTCATAATGCAGATGTCAGCTAGTGATATTTTCTGAACCGTATGTTCTTGCATGCCACAATAATAGAATACAGAATACTTCTTGAGATAAAATATTTAGTTAAAAAATTATTTTTATTGAATTTAGAAACTGATTGAGCAGGTATGACAAGTTGTATCACAAAAAAACAACTTCTAGATAATCTAATCCAAGTAGAACAGAGTTTTAGAATTTCAAAATGTTTGTTTATATATACCTTAGAAAATATATATTTTTTAATATAGGTATATAACATCTTTTTCAGTCACTTTGGCCATCACATCAGTTCAATGTATTGTTATACTAAGTTTTAGAAGATATATTTGGAAGTCAATGCTTAAGCAGTAACTATATATATACATGTACACATGCTTTGTCACGCTTGAGACATTCTTCTTGAAAGCCAAGTTTATTCCCAATGAAGCACAACGCAAGAAAATCAGTTTTGATCCTATCAAACAGTTGAGTCCACAATGATTATGTGATCAAATTTACTACTATGGTTTTGCTCACAGTGGTACATCAGATTACCAATGTATGTCAAGGCATGAAAATTTTCCAACAGAAAAATCAAACTATTCCACCAGATTTATGTAGTTAGTCATGGTTTTATGATGCTATAATGACCCAATGCAGACAATTAACAAAGAAATTGCAGAACTTTATGACACGTCTCTTTCAGACTAGCATTTATGCTTGCAAAGTGGTGTCAAAAATGAAACCTATGCCCATTTTAAAAATGTGTTTTTAATTATTTATATTGGAAGGTGGGTCAATAGGAATTTTTTTTTTTTAAAAAAAAGAAGAATAACTCAAAAATGTTTGTTATATTGAGCTACAATTTCCCAAATATCTGTATAAATGTCAGTATTTTATGATACAAAATTTTTGCCAACTCAGAGACTGGTCAGCAGAAGTTGTTCAAACAATGTGGTGTTTTTAGATGGAATAACTCTATACAAAGCCCTCTAGAAAAATACAGTTGCTTTGAAATTGCTTGTAGTCGACAGATAAACAAAGCAAAGAAGACTGGAGTTCCTACATCAGGAAAAGAAAAGGTCTTAAATGACAACGTTTTTGCCTTCTTCAGAGACCCCTCTTGCTATTTGTGCCTCGAGTTTCAAGGGATTCTTAGGAAGAGAACTGATTGATCGGTAGGCACTGGTTTTGTATGCGCTGATTTGTTGTTTTTACCATAACCTGCTCCAGAGTATGTGTGGAGCATAAGTTACCATAACGATACTTCTAGGTAAGAACTGAGCCATTGTTGTGGATATGAAAACAAGGGTCAGACCCAAAGTTAGACCCCTCTCTAACTCTAAACCTTGCTTTGCAGTACAGGCCTCTGGTCATGCCCGCAACATCAAAACATTAATCCAGATCCATACAACAAATGGACAAAACACTTAGGTATACAGACAAAGCATATCTAAAAATCAGGTTAATGTGTGATAATGTAAGCACATGCATGTAGTCAGGGATGTAATCTAAAAGCCAGTTCCATTGTGGGTCTAGTTCTAGTACTTTGGAAATTTAAACAAATGTTAGAGATTTGAAAGAATTCAAATTTTTTTAAGTGAATTTGGAAGTGAATTTTAGTTTGACAAAATTTTCTCGATATATATGTACCGCATCAATCAATCATTTTTGTTTTTAGGGCATTGTAGGAATCTTAATTTGTTTTGTGTAACTTTACATTGGCTTCAAGTGAAATGCAATGTTCAAAATTGTCTGTGAAAAAAGGAAAGAGCAATAAATGAGATTGTCTATTAACAGACTATAGACATTCCCACAAGGCAAGAATAGCAGCAGATTGTCTCCAAAAGCTGCCGTACAGTTGAATCCAGTGGTTTGTGCTCTACGACTCTTCAAATATCACCACAGTCAGTGGTCCTAACCTACATGTCTTCTTCTTAGCACGAGTCGGATTCACGGTTGTGGCCCTACGTCTACCCCAGTAAATACTCAGAAGCTCCAAAACTACAGGAAGAGGAAAGGTGGAAGGACGAGAGGGAGCGAGAACGAGACAGGAAAGGGAAAGAAGAGAGGCTACGACCAAAGGAGGGACTCCAGAAAGAGGAGGTGAAGGATGCCCAAGAGGGCAGGACACAGCTGCCCCTGGAGGAGCACCGAGGAGAAGGGAAGGAGCCACGACCCCCCCACATACAGTTTCCATCTTCTTTGGCCCAGCACCAGGGATACATGCAATACATGCATGGACCTTATGCCTACAGCCAGGCCTATGAGCCCAGCCACCCTGGGTACAGAGGCATGCCCTCGGTTATGATGCAAAATTATCCAGGTAATAAGAGAAATAATTATTGGAATTAGGTGCCTTATTTTTTCTTGAAAGAGAATTGTTTTTGCAGCACGGTAATATAAAAACACAGACACATGAAGCGTAAATGCAATGAAAACACCAGAAGAGAACTGGAGACACTTTTACTATGCACAGAGTTAAAGTGTGTATGGTGAAGGCATGTAAACATCAACAGAAACACTGGAACAAAAGCTATGTGATAAATGAAACTTGGGATAAGAATCGAGAAGAGTATTTTTGGTAATAATACTTTTTATTCAAACAAGCAAGCGTGCAGGACACAGGATTAATACTTGAAACATTAAGTCCATTAACTGACTAATTGTGAGCAAACACAAAGTGCCTGAAATCAGTTTTAAAAGACTGAAAACAGCAAAACAGGTACTTCAAAAATACAGTATACGTATTGACACATAATCACACAATCTTCTTTTTGAAAACCTTGAAAAATAATTCTTAGTTGAAGCTGCAATATCAGTGTTTCTGTTGTTTTGTCTTCTTGCTATCGTTTGACCTTAAGATGGGTCAAAAAGTTTGACATGTTCATAGATATCTTCTAAATGCATCAGAGCATGCTTTTAGAACAGGATCCAAACAGTGAAACAGTTCAGTAATAAAGTGTGATAGAGGTCCTAAGAGTAGGGACATGTCCTGTGGCTGACTTTAAATGGAAATCTGCCTTTTTAAAGAGGATCTGATTTCAGGAGTTTAGCACTTTTGAAACGGCGTACCAGTCGTTTTCCAAATGTTTTCATCCCGTGCTGAATCTGCAGCTAACAACAGTCATAATCAGACTGTTGATTACTATGATGAGCAGCAGTAGGTGTGTCAAATTTTTCTTCCTGATGACCAGACATGTTTGAACAATTAAAACACTTTGTCCTCAGGCTCATACCTACCGACGGGTTACTCCTTTCCTTCATATGGAGGAAAGGTGGCAGTGGGTGAGGATGGGGAGAAACCCTCTCGGTCCAGTCCAACGATGAAGCCGGCCAGTGAGGCCAAAGCTCTGGACTTACTACAGCAGCATGCCAGCCAGTACAAAAGCAAATCCCCATCCGTCCAAGACAACAAGACCCCACATGACCGAGACAGGGAGAGAGAAGGCGACCGGCCGCAATCCTCACCCTCTCAGCGCATCCTGCCTACCCATCATCATTTGGGATACCCTTTGCTGTCAGGACAGTATGATCTGTCCTACACCTCAGGTTAGACTTACACACCTTATATGGTGGACACACGGGTGAAAAGACGACAAAAACACAGCCTCTGATGTGGGCATTCAGCCCTGCATTACAACAGTTGTGTTGTTTGTTTAAGGTACGGATGAGACATGAAATACAATTTAGGAAATCAAGTCACATTTACAGGTATGTGTTTGTGTTGAAATTTTATTTGTCAGCCCTCTTGCTTTCCTTAGGATTCTCTCATACTCCTCTTTCCTGTTGTCCTCTTTTTTATGTATTTTCCCATAAATCTCCCATATTTTTAGTCTTTCTAAGAAAAATTTGATATCTTGTGCGTAAATGTGTTCCATAAGGGCATATACAGAATGAAACTCACGCTTAGAAGTGGCTTCCTTTGTAGAGCGTAGTCGAGAGCGCTCCTTTTAGACACACTTCATTTTTCAAACGAGACAATGATCATGTACTCTCTCAATCAAGGTTTACTGAGAACTTTTGCATGCTGTAAAGCAATGGAGAGACATTATTGGTCAACGTATTTCTAGACCAACAGAGCAAACTGTTTAAAAGGCATGAGGACTATAGTGCGAGCACAAGGTTGTCAGATGTGACTGAGTGGCAAATGTAAATGGTTTCCATGACTCAGAGGTCGGGTAGGAGAGCCCCTTTTAGGATTCACCCTATGTACCCCTGTCTAAATGTAAGGTGCATGCAGACAGCAGTAAAGGTGGTGGAACAGCCTGAGGCACCAGAATATTGGTATGGTTTATCATTTTATCAGGTGTCAAAACACTGTCCAAGAGTTTAACAATTTATACTAAAGGCTTACAAATTTCTCACTGAAGCAATGTTTGTTTATTTTTTTTTTACATTTGACCTCTAATTCATAGTGACAATAGAAAAAGATGGGAAATGTAGGGAAATAAAGAAGTGGAATGACATGTGAAGGTCCAGGCTGACTGAGAATCACTGCTTGTAGGCATTTGTGCCCATGTGTTATGCACCTTAACCACTCAGTTACCCAGTGTAGCACTTATTTTCTCTTTCATCACAATAATTGTGATGCATGTGATGCATACATGTTCTGTTTATCAAAATAATATGCCAGGAATTTCAACTTGCAAATGTGTGATTTGCCAGTGCAGGTTTTTGCAAGAAGATGTTGAGCCTGGTTTAATTTTTTTCACAGGATGACTTTTGTAGCAATTTATTTTGAAAGAGCCCAAATTACACAGCTTTGAATTCTTTTTCTTTAATTTAAATTTTCAGTTTTCCTCATTTTATTTCTCTTATGTTTTGGTGTTGTACCATCTAGTTGATTCAATGCAACATGCATTTGCTTCTCACAAATGATATTTGAAGTTGTCTGTGTTTACTGTGCATATGCACAAATGTGTTTATGTGCCACACTCTGCAACCTGAAAATCAAATTGCATTTTTTTTAACTGGCCGTGGTTTCAGGGACCTCTAGGGTGGTAAAGATTGAGCATTGGCTTAGTTCAATCAGAAAACAGTGTTTCATTTTTGGAAGGTTTGTTCTTCAAGTCATAGAATTGTATTTTTACAGATTTGGCATACTTGTCAAATGAATTTAAGAAAGAACAGTAAAAAAAAAATACAGCAGCGGAGACTGCGATATTATAACTTTTAGTGCCTAGTATGGATCATGAAACAACACACAAAATTGCAATCTTTACTTAATATGCTGTCCTCTGCGAAAATGGATAACAACGCCTGGACCTTGTCATCAGTCCATTGGTTGATTCTGCTGGCTGCTCCATCCTGATTATAGTCTGCCAAATGTGATGTGTTTGCAATTACAGGTGCTGCAGAAAGCTGAATATGTAGCATCACTGCAGAAAACTATAGTGTTCTCAATCAGTCAATGACAATCACCACTAACCCTAATTTCCCTCAAAAAGGGGGTAAAACAGACCCGCTCTACCCTAATTTACACCGTAGTTTTTATGGTGAAAATGAACCGAAGAGAACAAAGTTCCCCAAAAGCTTCCTATTCCCTGCAGAAACTTTCTGCGCTAGTAATGCTTCTAAAATTGATACAATGGAGATGCTGCCTACTAGGACTAAAATGGGTTTAGTACTGTTAGGTTTAAGATTATGCAGTTCCGATTTTATGAAAACAGACTCCGTGGCGTCAGTGTCTACTCACGCATTGTTTTAAGGATGTTATTGGCTGTACTACTTAAAATTTTTAATAGGTTTACATAAAAACTGACCTGGTGGTGGGGACTAGGAGACTTGCTGTTCATTTACAGCTGTTGAAGTTTTACTGGTTGAGTCTGGGTATGCATTTGCAGTCGGAAACTCATTAGGCCTGTTAGGTTGAAGCATGTTGAATTTTTCTGACAGTTGTCCCTTTACTTTCAGGCCTCTCCTCCTCAGCCATTGTTGCCAGTCAGCAAGCATCTGCCCCATCTATGTACCCTCCTGCATGAAGGTGAGAATGGTAAGATAAACACACTTTCGTATTGGGTTGTTATACTCTTAAACAGTATTTTAATTTACTTTATTATATTCACACTCGAACACACCTAAACTTGTCTATGCTTATAACATTAAAAGCTGACCTCTCCAATTTCTATCCATCTTACTTAAACAACTCTGTAATCGAGTTAGAACAAGTGCAGTGACCACAAATGTTTGTCATCTGTGTGATTCAGAATTTGCTGAAGCAGACATGTATCACGTCGGCCTAGTTGACTCGAGTGCCTTTATTTCCGATGTTACAGTACAATAGCGCCATCTAGGGGTATGAAATCAGTATCTCAGTGTAGCTGAGTGGCAGTATGGCCTGTATGGCACATTGTTGGCTGTTGGAAATTGTTGGAAAAAAATAGTTTTCGTATATAACCTGCTTGTGTGTACTTGCATACAGGTACTGTACATCAAGAACACCTAAAGACTGGACTGAGTAACTTAAATGCTAAACATATCTCTGGCCAATTAAACCAAGGTTTCTGCAGAACTAAAACGGAAGTGAAATTATTCTTATATTGCTTTTAACATTTGGTGGACATTCCAGTTGTTATGTGACGGCAGTGCAAGGTTACATGTACTTGCAAGTGGAACTTCCTGGAACTTTTATCCTCAAAAAATGGCTATTCTCACTCATGCATGGGCTTCAAGAATGTGTCAAAATTACTATGACAGGAATAGGGAAGGAATTTATTTTATTTTTTGTACATTTGGAAAAATGGATTCAGTGCGTGGGAAGTAATTTCAACATGGAGACAAGAACCCTTTATTTTCTTTATTGTTAGGAAGTTGCACATTGTAGTGGTGTCCACCTAGTAAATTCAAAAATAAACATTTTTTATGTAGCTGCCAACCCCATAAAAGTAGTAATTTACAGCTGGTAGATTTCATTGTTGAGTTGGTCCCTTTAAACCATTGCAGAAGAAGACACAATGAAATGACGTCTGTAGCAGAGCTTCAGTCAAACTCAAGTAAATGAAAGCCATATGAAACATGTGACATTTGAAGGTTATGCTCTCCTTACCTGAGGCGTTTTATGCGAAATTGAAAATATGCATAAAAACAAGTGAATGGAAGCATGGTTATACTGTATATAACCATATATACTGATACTGTATCTGTTATATTCTAAAATCTGCCTTTAATTTGCAAGAAGTACTACTACCAAGCACAGCTGAACAAAATATTCAAAAGATTTGTGAGATTAAAATAAAATGTATATATAGAAATGAAGTTACACTAACAGCAGCAGAATGTAATATATTTGTCTATATAAAGAGGTGCCTGGCAGGTGCTCCTGTGCAACCGTCCCTTTTGACCAATGTTGTCCTCTCACCTTATACAGGCACACCTGACTGACTGACCTCCATCCCTCTCAAAGTCATGTGAATGGGTCACATGAGGAAGCATTTCTGTTGTAACATCAGCTCAATGGTGTTTTGTGTATGTTTGATATCTGCCTGGATGTCCAGTTGCCCTTTGCTGGACTGGATCGGACCAAAAGGATTGAAGCCCTCATTCTGCTGGTCCTGCTGGTTCCAGGCGGTACTATTGGTGCTCAAGCGTGTGGGCAGCAGAGATTTTGGCTCAAAGACTGAGGACAAAGTGGACCTGGTGGGTGGAGACACAAGGAGATGCTGATGGTTGTTGGTGCTGGTGGGACATAGGGTGGGTCTGACAGTTCTGAGCTGCTGTGGCAGGGGAGGGAAGGGAGGGGAGGGGGGCCTTTCAGAGTCACGCTGGCTTTTTGTAGTAAGGAAAAGACGGTCACTTCCTGTCTTTTGGAGTCAAGCCTTCAATTCTGTGTCGTTTTATGGCACACAGTCGTCTTTCAGTTTTTTTTTTATTTCATTCTTATATTTCAGAAACGGCTTCTGACCCTGAGACTTAATCTACAGTGGCCTCTGACCTCTCTGAGAAGCAGTGGTTGGACATCATCACACGTTCACCTGGACGTATCTCAGCTTTATGGAAAATAAAATGAATACTGTGCACAGAGAAGGACGGACCAATCAACAGGAAGCATTCGGAGTGATACTGTATCCTCATCCTGACTGACTCACAGGCAGGGAGTCAGGTGGCATCAGGCTTCTCCACCTCAGTTTGTAGCTATTATGTATCCTGTGTGTGTGTGTGTGAGAGAGACAGTGAGAGTGTGTAAATACTGTACAGAGGAATTATTTTAAAGAGCCTGTTGAATGATGTTAAATTTCCTACTCTTTGTCTGGTAGCCTTCCCCTCTGTTTTTCTACTGTTGCTGATCTGATATTAAACCTGTAGCTGGTGGGACAATGTTCAAGCTCAGTTTCTTCATTTATTCGACCACAACCATAATCATGGAAGAAAATCAGCAACAACAGATTGAAGCAAGTGCAATATGCTGATGATTCTACATTCACTGAAGCTAAAGATCTGAGTACTTCTTCCACCACTGACCAAGACACCCAGTTATCCTGTTTGGTTTGCTCTGTAAGTGAATTGTCTTACTGGTAGACCACTTATTTATCAACTGTCAGATGAAAAAACATAGATGCAACTACCTTGAGCTGCCAGTACTTATTTTCTGTGAAATTACATTATCTATAAAATTAAAAATGATATACATTTAAAAAATAATCTACTAATTGGTGCGGCTCTGTAACTGTCCACACCACATGCTGGTAGGGCCTTGAGAGGTTTCTCAAACACAATGTGGCACACAGTAAACATAACTGTGTGCCACAGTTATGCTTACATGTGTTGTACAAGCCATAAAACATTTGTAAAGCAGATTTTTAAAACTGTTTTAAACCTTGCACTGTTTGTAAGTGTGGTATTTACTCACTATAGGCACTTGACACAGTTGCCCGGAGACAACTGATTGATTTCCCATAATTTCAGACCGGTGTTAAGAACGTATACATGGGGTGCCCCTGTAGCTCAATAGGTTTCGCAGGCGACCCATGAACGGGGGCTATAGTCTCGATGCAGTAGTCGTGTTCAAGTCCGACCCATGGCCATTTGCTGCATGTCTTTCCCCCATGTTTCCTATCTCTCTCTCTCTCTCTCTACTGTGCACTATAATAAAAATAACTTTATACATGGTAAGACAGGGCCTACCTGTGACGCCTGGTAAAGTGGCTTTAAAATCACAAGCTTGGTTCCACCTCTTGATCAGGCCATGAAATGGTGATAGACGGCCAGTTGCAATTGCTGGGAGAGTCTTGTGGAAACTGAATAAGTCTGAGCGAGGCACAAGGTTGTCAGTTGCGTCTTGTCCGGTTGAGAGGCAGTATCTCCTTTTTTGTCTTTTTAGTAAATTTAGCACAAGGTTTCAATTGTCATTCAAACTGGCATTTTTTTGTTGACAGGATCTTTATTTGAGAAATATTTGCACTTTTAAAACGGGATGTGCTGCACACCAACAGATGGACAGTATAATCTTTTGAAAAAGGACACAGGTGCTGCATTCAGATGGAGTTCAATTGTGTTGCCATTTTCATTCCTCCTCTTGTGGGCCTTTTTTCTATTGTTTGTTTGACCTTGTATTTACAATCATGAATCCAGTTTTAGTGTAGCCAAATAAATGGGAGTCTCAGACATGCTTTTCCTATACTGTTTATTGCGTGGAAGCTAATCAGTCCCACCAACTGAACTGATCGAAATGACTTATTTTCAAGTTTTTTCCAGTGCTCACAATTTCAGATTCAAAAATTTTTCTTGAAAAATTCAGTGCATGAATATTCAGATTACTTAAATTTGATAGGTTAAACTCAGAGTCCAGAACTCGGGGCCACAAATTCAGCGTTAAAATTTGTTCTAATTAAATATGAAGACTGATGTAACCCATTAAGACTACATATTAACTGGTGATCATGTTTATTTGTGAGGTTTGCTAATATGTTCCTGTTATTGTGCTCCAGATGAAGCAATTTACAAGTTTGTTACAAGTATGCCTACTTTGTGTGTCTGTGAGGTGTGACAAGATATTGAAGATCTTGCTGAAAACAGCTACCCCTGACTCTATAACAAGTAATTTATTCAGTTGTGGCCATCACTCTTTGTGAGAGGTAGATGCTGCCTAAAATGTTGTAAGATAAAACAAGGAAAGAGTTTCATATCATCTGCTTTTTGTCATTGCTGTTTAAAAAATACACAGCAGTGACACAACTTGTTGCAGTTTACTGACCAGTCATCAAGTCCTCTCATATGAGAGAAAATGAAATGACCTGCAGTAGAAATCCTGAAGACAGATGTCATCAATGATTCTCGTATCTTAATATTTTGGTTGACACATCCTCTTATCAGTTTAAGTTCTCCTGGGCTACAGAGGTGATGAGCAGTGTGAGAATAACATGTTTCTTTCCGCTGCAGGAACTCAGGGCAGGCGATAGGTGTCACAAATGTTTGCAGCAACAGTCTGATAGTTCCGGTTCCTTAACACTCCTCCCTCCCCTGCTCTCACCACATCCTCTCCCTGTCCCTCTACCTCCTCCTTCTTACCCCTTCCTCCCTCCCCCTCTTTCTCCACCTCCTCCTCCTTGCCCTCTAACCTCCCTCCCCTGCTCTCACCACATCCTCTCCCTCTTTCTCCACCTCCTCCTCCTTGCCCTCTCTCCTCTTTCCTCCTCCTTCTTCCCCTCCCCTGCCCTCTCCCCTCCCTCTCCTACTCCACCTCCTTCTCCTTGCCCTTTCCCCTCCCTCCACCTCCTCCTCCTTCCCCTCTCCTCTCCGTCCCCCTCCTCCTTCCCCTGCTCTCCCCATCCTCCTCTCCCACTCCCTCCACCTCCTCCTCCTTACCCTCTCCCTTCCCTCCTCCTCCCCTTTTCTCTCTCCCCTCCCTTCCCCCTCCTCCTTCGCCTCCTCTCGCCACCATCCTCTTCCTCTTCCTCCACCTCCTCCACTTTGCCCTCTCCCCTCTCTCCCTCGTCCTCCACCTCCACCTCTTGGCCCTCTCCCCTCCCTCCTTCTCCTCCACCTCCTCCTCCTTGCCTTCTCCCCTCCCTCCCCCTCCTCTCCCTCTCCCTCCACCTCCTTGCCCTCTCCCCTCCCACCCCTCCACCCTCCTCTCCCTCTCCCTCAGCTCCTACTTGCTTCCTCCCCTCCTTCCTCTGTCCTCCCACCCTCCTCTCCCTCTTCCTCCACCTCCTTGCTTCCCCCCACCTCCCCCCACCTCCCCTCCTCCCCACCATAAATCACATTTAGTTTAACTGAATGTGATTTATGGGCTGTACAGTGGCATAGTGGTTAGCGCTTTCGCCTTGCAGCGAGAAGGTCCCTGGTTCGCGTCCCGGCTTTCCCGCCATCTTTCTGCATGGAGTTTGCATGTTCTCCCTGTGCATGCGTGGGTTTTCTCCGGGTACTCCGGCTTCCTCCCACAGTCCAAAAACATGCAGAGGTTAATTGATGATTCTAAATTGCCCGTAGGTGTGAATGTGAGAGTGCTTGTGTGTCCTTGTATGTAGCCCTGCGACAGACTGGCGACCTGTCTAGGGTGTCCCCTGCCTTCGCCCGAGTCAGCTGGGATAGGCTCCAGCCCCCCCCACGACCCTGGTGAGGATTAAGCGGTGTATAGATAATGGATGGATGGATGGATGAATGTGATTTATGTTGGTTGCAATCTGACCAGATTTTATTTGAATGAATCTGTTGTGATGATGTCTGCTTGATCTTTTCCAACTTTAATTCAATTAGTTATTTTCTAGTTTTAGTGTATATAGTTTGTTTGTAAAATGTGATTTATGTTGCATGCAATCTGAGCAGATTTTATTTGAATGAGTCTGTTGTGATGATGTCTGATTGATCTATTCCAACTTAATTTGAATGAATTTAATTGATTATCTATTGTTTGTGGCCCTGTATGGACTGGCGAGCTGTCCAGGGTGTCTCTGCCTTCATCCTGAGTCATAAGCGGAGTACAGAAAGTGGATGGATGGATGAATGTATTTTGTGTGATTCCAATTGAATGAACTGAATGTACTTTAGGAAGAATCACCCTACAGATACTGCATGTTTACACAGGGATTTAGTATACTGCATATCACTGAGTGATTTCTCCTTTACTGGTTTCTTTTCATTGACATATAAAGCTCTTAACAACCAATCTCCATCATATCTTAAAGACCTGATAGTACCATAATATCCTAGCAGAACTCGTCACTCTCAGACTGCAGGCTTACTTGTTGTTCCTAGAATCTCTAAAAGTAGAATGGGAGGCAGAGCCTTCAGTTATCAGGCGCCTCTCCTGTGGAACCAGCTCCCAGTTTGGGTTTGGGAGGCAGACACCCTCTCTATTTTTAAGACCAGGCTTAAAACCTTCCTTTTTGACAAATCTTATAGTTAGGGCTGACTGGGTGACCCTGGTGGGGTCAGCTGGTGTCTTCATTTGCACAACTGACTTCCCTTTTCCACATCCTTTAGTCTGCCCCTAGTTATGCTGCTATAAGCCTAGGCTGCTGGGGGACCCCTCTTGATACACTGAGCCTTTCTCTATCTACCTTTGTATTTAATATATATACCGTTAATGCATTACACTCACTCTGTTTCTCCCTGTGTCCTCTCTCCGAGTGTCCCTGGTCCCAGAACTGGATGCTTCAGATCTGTGGTTGTTGTCCCACCAACTGGCCTAATCTCCATCATGTCCCACTGTGGGCTGCTGCTGCTGAACTTCCTCCAGGCCACTGCTTCCAGCTGCCCATTTCCACCAATCTCCTCTGTATTGCCCTCACTATACTTGATATGCTCATCTACTTACAGTTTGAATTTTACTACCAGTGATATATGTAGTATATTTAATGCCAGAGCCATACATCATAACAGTAAACTATGAATCAGTTTCAATGCTAGCTTGTACTTTGTATGTATCATCTTGCATTTCATACATGTATCCAACTGTATGTTATGTGTCTTGTTCCCCCCCCCTATCCCATCCCTCCTCCTCTACCTCTACCCCTCTACCTCTACCCCCGTATCTCTATACCTCTTCTGTCCCTCTCAACCCGCCGGCCAGCAGGCAGATGGGTCCAACCACATAAAGAGCCGGCTTCTGCTCAAGGTTTTTTTTCCCTGTTGAAAGGGTGTTTTCCTTGCCACTGTCGCCTTAGGGCTTGCTCTGGGGGTCAGACTTATGGGTTCTGTAAAGCATCTTAAGACAATTTGACTGTAATTGGTGCTATATAAATAAAATTGAATTGAATATAATTGACTGAGAAAATGTAGTTCTGTCAGAGTTGATGGAAAATGTTTTAAAGTGGAGCTGACTGTAACCAGCTTCTAAAGTTTTGTTGTTGTTGAAAATTCTTTGCTATCAGGGGATATAAATTTATTCTGATTTTCTGAAACCAAAATTGAGCTGTTCTGCACATTTGATGGCAAATTCCACAGTTAACAAGCTTCAATTTAGGAACATTTGGCATTGTGCTCATGTAATTATAACAAAGATCCCAGATGAATGTTTTGCTGACATCATGTTCAGCTGAATGTTGGAAATAACTTCCACTGTAACAATAAGTAGTTATTTATGCAGTAAGTGCTTCAAGCTCTGATAATGGTTATTAGTGTTTTTAAAATGAAAATGTCCGAACATCAGAAACATGTTCAATATTGGGGCGCCCGGATAGCTGAACGGGTCAAGCGGGCAACCCATGTACAGGGGCTTCCCCGACACAGCAGCCTGGGTTCGATTCCCACTCGTGGCCATTTGCTGCATGTCTTCCCCCCACTCTTCTCCCTCCTTTCCTGTCTGTCTCCCTGCACCTATCACTAAAGCCAAAAAATAACTAAAAGAAATATGTTCTATATTGACTGACAGCAGTGGAGATCTAATTCTTTTCTGTTTACACTGACAAATGACAAGGGGAAGCATGAGAAACATATAGTCCTTGGTCAGTGTAGTTGCAGGTGAATGAATGAACTCATGCTGTCAGGTAATTGATGTATTTATTATAATTGATTCAGCTGTCAGGGTAAAGATGAAGGAGTTTTAAATTTGGAGTTGAGGAGGCGAAACATTCACTCTTTCAAGAAAACAGCTAATGTTTCCTCAAGTTGCATTTAGAAACAATTTCTCCTTAGTGTGTCAGCCAGCTTGTTCTTATCTCCACTCATCCTTCCGACCAGCCAGACCTTCAGCTTCTCTGTCTCCCAAGACCTTCAGCCAGGCTCCATGCTCTCCTCCTACCTGCCTGCTGTCCATCACCAGTCTAAGCTTCCACCTTCACCACCTCAGACTCACAGCAGCATCAGGAAACTCGACCTCCACCACTTTCCCTCCTCCTAGAAACTCATTCATCAGAATAAATCTATAACCTTTTCTTAAGTGTCAGTGTTCAGCTTTCGAGTATATACACTCTATAAGAAGTAATTTATTCAGTTATGGCCATCACTCTTTATGTGAGGTAGACGCTGCCTAAAATGTTGTAAGATAAAACAAGGAAAGAGTTTCATATCATCTGCTTTTTTCATTGCTGTTTAGAAAATACACAGCAGTTACACAACTTGTTGCAGTTTACTGACCAGTCATCAAGTTCTCTCATATGAGAGAAAATGAAATGACCTGCAGTAGAAATCCTGAAGACAGATGTCATCAATGATTCTCGTATCTTAATATTTTGGTTGACACATCCTCTTGTCAGTTAAGTTCTCCTGGGCTACAGAGGTGATGAGCAGTGTGAGAATAGCATGTTTCTTTCCGCTGCAGGAACTCAGGGCAGGCGATAGGTGTCACAAATGTTTTCAGCACAGTCAACAGTCTGATAGTTCCTGTTCATTTAGCTCTGTCGCTTCACAGCTGGAAAGTTCTAGCTCGGAGTCTCTGGGTTCTTTCTATGTGGAGTCTGCATGTTCTCCCTGTTGTGGGAGTCCCAGTTTCCTCCCACAGCTCAAAGACATGTGTCAGGATATTATGTGATTGTAAATTGGTTTTGAGTATGCAGTCTTGCACTACAAATAACCTGTTAGTTATCAATCTCTTCACAGCAGTTTGACTTTCAAATCATCCTTATAGCTGATCTGCATGATGACCTGATTTCTTCATTGTAGTTCACATTAGTGCAGCTGCTGGAAGCAGTTACTCAGCTGGAACAGATCAACATAACTACTGTCGCATCAACTTTATCAGTCCAGTCACCTAATCTCATACAACTACTATGTAAAGTAACTTCATACAGAGTGAAGATGAATTCAGATGATCACTACATATAGTAAAACACGACGGAGAATATGATAGAATCACCTCTGACTAGCACAGACACCCAAAATGTGTTTGCGTTTGGGTTACATAGTAAGAAATTATTTTTAAAAAATAAACAACCCAAAAAAAAAATTGTAATTTGTCACATAGTAGGGAGGTTAAGTGACTTTTGACTTCAAGTCATGACGCAAAGGTCCCCTTTGGTGTGGAAGTACCTTAAGGTCATACAAGTAAATTTCTCCTCAGACACATGATATGGGGAGAGGCCCATATCTTTGCTTCTGTTATAGCTATAATGGCAAACTTACTGTCAAAGTGTACATTTTTGGGGTCAACGAATCAAATAAAATAGGTTTCAAGACTAAAAAAAGAATGATATTCTCCTCACCATGACAACTGAAGGCAAAATATGCAATTTATAAAAAAAAAAAAAAAAATACCAAAAACACAGTAGATTCACAACTCAATAATTTAATAAATAACTTAGTGCAAACATTTGTGACACTTAGTGTTGAGTATCCATATTATGGATTCAAAGAAACTGAGTAGCGAGACAACAAGTTCATAACTACAATCATGGAAAAAATGATTAGAACACCCTTGTTTTCTTCAGTTTCTTGTTTATTTTAATGCCTGGTACCACGAAAGGTATATTACCTGAAGAATACAATGAACACGACAAAAAATGCAGCCGATTCCATAATACTTTATGTCCTATCTGACATCCTTCAGCTTCATTGTATCCCAGGGTACATAAGAGGACATTTCATGTCATCAGCAGCACTGCACATGTAAAGGCCTAGAGTGGTTTCCTGCTGACATTCAAGCTGTAGCACAACTCAGAAGTCGTCAGCTCTCACATAATGCCTAAAGCAAACTAATTATGTGAAGCCACAAAGGCAGTCATCTTGCTACTGCTGGAAATTGGCATGTGTGAGAGACAGGCAGCAAAAAAAACTGAAGATCTCCAAGACAGCCGTTCATTACACCAAGAAAAAACAAGTCCAACATAGTTCTACCAAACTACTAGCTGGTCGCGACAGGAAGCATCTTTCTACCCACCAGATGACCGTCACTCATCCATTCCTGTGTCAGGAATCGTCATCAGACCTCCAGGGAACTTAAAAATGAGTGAGCACTGTGGAGAAATGTGACTTGACTGTTGATTATTGGACTAAGGTTCTCTTCATGGATGACTCCAATGTACACTCCAGCCAAATTACTGGTTAGGAGGAAGCCTGGAGAAGCTACAAACCAGACTGTCTGCCCCTACAGTAAAACATGAGGGTGGATCAGTGACCATCTGGGGTTGTTTCAGTTTGGGTGGAACAGGACAAATGAACCAGGTCATATACAGGACTACTCTTGTAAACAGTTTTCTTCCATCAGCTGGAAAACTCTGTCCTGCCTCCAGTGACTGGATTTTCCAACAAGACAATGCCCCTTACCACACGGCAAGGTCAGTTAAAGCCTGGATGGAAAACCAGAACATTGGAACCATGCCTTAGGTGCTCAATCACCAGATCTAAATCCAACTGAAAACCTGTGGAAAATCATCAAACGCTAAATGGAGAACCACAAGCCCAAAAACAAAGCAGATTAGTTAGAATTAGTGCAACGGGAATGGGCTGCTGTGACAGCAGAACAATGTCAGAAGCTGGTGGAGAGCATGCCAAGACGCATGGCTGCAGTCATCAGAAACAATGGTTATGAACCAGTACTAACTCCTGTGTGTATCATGAGACTAAAACAGACAGAAAAGAAAACATGGAATCCTAAAAGCTGTTTTGGTAGAACAATGCCATAGCTATTGATGGAAGAACTGAAGTCATTTTGGTTATTATCAAGAAAACCATGGAAAATGTCTGATATCAGCTCTGAAATTAAACTTTTATGAGTTATTTTTGTTTTTATCATTATGTTTGTCCAAACAAATGCACCCTTAGTGGTACCAGGCATTAAAATGCCATACCTATAATTTTTTAGTGATGCAGACTAATAGCTTAGTGTTAATACATCACAAAGATGATTTTCTATTTAGATGTCTGACCACTGTGGGAACATAAGCCATGACATCCATAGAGAGATATGCAAGGCAGCCTCTGCATGCAGCATTTGCAAGATGCCTTACAGCCAGTCTTACACTTGCAAATGACAAATTCTGGCAAGTCCTTTGAAATAATGGCAGTTGTAATGTAGAAA
Organism: Amphiprion clarkii; assembly: GCA_027123335.1. Taxonomy (NCBI): domain Eukaryota; kingdom Metazoa; phylum Chordata; class Actinopteri; family Pomacentridae; genus Amphiprion; species Amphiprion clarkii. Next base: position 28,941,369 of record CM049570.1, on the reverse strand, counting down.
GGAGTTGGTGAAGAGTCTGGGGAATCCTGCTGCCATCCCCATAGAGATGGTAAAATTGTTGCATGGTGTTTGACAAGTGCAATGCCCCATACATGTCCACTCTAAAGAGAAACATGATTCGTGATACCAAGGCCCTCCATTATTCTTAGTCATATTTATATTATGTCCCTAGACAAATTTGTCTTACCTGAAAAGCTACTCAAAATAGGTGCTGATGGAGTGCATCACTGCTTGGTGGCATGTGGTGAAAATCTTTTCCTTTGTGAAAGAAGAGGGAGAGTTGTGCAGCATCCACAGTTGTGATGTTGTCCTCAGATACACTATAGAGCATCAGGCCAAATCTCTGGAGCATGGGTGTCTGACCTGGACTAAGGTAGCTGATTGTTTGTCCAAGGACTTTCATTGCATGCCAAGCCATAGTGGGGCTGGTAGGCAACTCTGTGAACAGTGGCAACATGTATGATTTGGATGGGTAAAGTAGCCTCTGTGATGCAATAGCATTTCTGCAGCTTTTGTGCCACATGACAAGATTTTGACTCATCAGCTGCACTACATCCTGACTTGCACCACTACTGTCCACTATAAATTCAGGCAGATCCCCAAATACCTTCAGGAGGATCCTGGATGTTATCTACAGCTCTTTCTTTTAACATGATTGCAGTAACTGTCATCTTCCTCCTGGACAGAGCTCTGTCCCACCTGGAGAAGCCTGCAAGCACTGTGAGAATCATGTTCTTTGATTTTTCCAGTGCTTTCAACATGATTCAGCCGGTTCTCCTGAGGGACAAGCTGGAGGTCACAAGGGTGGATCACCACCTCTCGGGCTGGATAATGGACTACCTCACAGACAGACCACAGTTTGTCAGAACACAGGACTGTGAGTCTGACATGGTGGTCTGCAGCACAGAGGTCTTGGCTCCGTTTCTTGTCACCCGGTACACTGCAGACTTCATGGACCACTCAGCGAACTGTCACCTGTAGAAGTTCTCTGATGACTCTGTGATCGTCGGTCTCATCTCAGATGATGATGTTCGGGAGTACAGAGGACTGAACCAGGACTTTGTGGACTGGTGCCAGTGGAACTGCCTCCAGATCAACTCAGGAAAGACCAAAGAACTGGTGGAGAACTTTCACAGGCACAGTCACACACCTCCACCATCGGTGAACATCCAGGGCATGGACATGGAGAGAGTGGACTCATTCAGTTACCTGGGTGTTCACCTGAACAATAAACTGGACTGGTCCGATGACACTATAGCACTCTATAAGAAGGGTCAAAGCAGACTCTGTCTACTGAGGAGACTTCGGTGTTTTGGGGTGCAGGGGGAATTCCTGAAGACTTTTAATGACTCTGTGGTGGCATCAGCCATCTTCTATGGAGTGGTCTGCTGGGGCAGCAGCATCTCAGCTGTTGACAAAAGGAAACTTGATCGGCTGATCAAGATGGACTGCTCTGTCCTGGGGAGCCCCCTGGATCCAGTGTAGGTGGTGGAAGAAATGAGGATGCTGGCCAAGCTAGCATCCCTGCTGGACAGCGTCTCCCACCCCATGCATGACACTCTGAGAGCACTGGACAGCTCCTTTAGAGACAGACTGCATGACTCCAGGTGTGTGAAGGAGCATTACTGCAGGTCCTTCCTTCATGCTGGTATCAGACTTTATAATCGGCTTCCAACAGACCACACACACTCATTTAATGACAGTTAGCAAACTGAAATCTGCAATAAGCTAAAGTGGAATTCATTTGTTCATTCATTTCAGCTAACTAAATAGCTAGCAAAATGTAGGCTATGTGCTTGCTTCAATAATAATGAAGCTAACTCGTTAGTAGCTAGCTAGTTATAATGTAGCTAACTATTTACTAGCTAACTAGTCATTAATTATCTAACCTTAAAAAGCTTTTTCTATTCAATGAGAAAGTCATACGAACCTCAAAGTGTTAACCTGTCACCTTTGACCTTCAACAGCTGCTACAGCTGTTACAGCCCCTGGTGCATCTAGGCATATGGTACTCCTGACTAGTTGAAATCTCATGCTACTTAGGACAAATGTAATGTACAGAAGTAGCTGCACTGCTTAAATACAAAACTTTTTGAAGGAAAAGATAAGTAAAGTCACTCTGATGACACATTTTTTTTTTAATATGAAATGTGCACATTTACCTCCAGTTGTCATGGTAAGGGGAAAGCTGTTGGTATTTTAATTTGAAACCTATTTTATTGGATTCATTGACCCCAAAAATATACACTTTGACACCAAATTTGTCATTATACCTATAACAGAAGCAAAGATATGGGCTCTAGAGTATTTTTCAGTGCATTGACGGCCATTTTTGAAAAATGTGTTTATTTCCAATACAAAGGGTGATCTCACATGTGTCTTAGGATAAATTTATTTGTATGACCCTAAGGTACTTCCATACCAAAGGGAACCTTTGCATCATGACTTGAAATCAAAAGCCTATTTTTTGGGCTTAACCTCCCTACTAACAAATACTTGTTTGCACCTTGATTGTCCTCAAAGATCTTCACTGGTGTGTAATCACCTTCAGTGTCCATTTCTTTCAGTAACTGTACAAGATACAAGCTTTCCTGTGCAGTAGCTGCCAGTGCCATGTACTCTGCTTCGCATGTAGATAAAGCAACTCTTTGACCTGTTATTTCCAAGAAATAACAGGTCCCTTTTCAGCTAAACTAAAACAGTATCCTGTTGTGCTTCTCCTGTCATTTTGATCTGCTGCCCAGTCAGCATCACTGTATGCTACAAGTTTGAGTTTTCCTTCTCGCTTCTTGTAACACAGTTCCTGGTTTATAGTACCTTTCAGATACCTCAGCACATGTTTTGCTGTTACCCAGTGTTGCTCTTTTGGCTCGGATAAGTTTTGTGAGAACTTACTTACGATCAAACTTAGATCAGGCCTTGTACATGCCATCATATAGATCAAACTGCCCACTACTTCACGGTATCTCTTTGGATCAACAGATTCACCATCGTTGCTAAATGATTGTCTGTGTTCACATGGGGCTGATCTTGGTTTACAGTTAGACATGTCAAACCTTTCCAGTATCCTTGTAATGTACCTTCGTTGGTTCATTTTTATTTCTCCTTCTTTCTGTATGAAATAAATGCCTAAGAAATGTTTGAGCCGCCCCAAGATCTTTCATCTTAAACTTAGTTCCCAACATTTCTTTCACACCTTTGAGTGATTTTTTATTGCTTGCTGCAATAATCAGATCATCAACCCAAATTATCAGCATTATCCTCTCATTTTCTGTTTGCTGTAGACACAGTGGTCAGCTGGGTTCTGTGCAAAACCATTTTCACTCGGAAAATCATGCAACATCATGTTCCAGTTTCTTCCTGATTGTTTTAGACCATATAGTGATTTGTTAAGTTTGCAGACTAGTGTCTCACCTGTTTCTGACTTAACTTCAAATCCTTCTGGCTGTTCCATATACACCTCACAATCGATTGGTGCATGCAAATATGCTGTTTTCATGTCCATCTGATGTAGCTCTAAATTATATTGAGCTGCAAGCTGCATTAGGATATGTACAGATGTCATGTTTGTAGTTGGACAAAAAGTCTCATTGTAGTCCTCTCCTGCGATCTGGCCAAAACCTTTTGCAACATATTTGGCCTTGTATGTTTTTGTTTTTTCTGTTTTCTTTATCTGTATAAACCCACTTGCCCCCCACTGCATTTTTATCTTCTGGCAGTGTGGTCAGTGTAAAGGTTTCATTTTCTCTTAGAGAATCCATTTCTTCCTTCATAGCCTTAACCCAAGATTCTGAGTTTGATGAGCTCATAGCTTCCTGAAGTGTTTGTGGTACATTGTACACAACTCTATAACAATAGTCAATATTAGTCAGTACCTGGTCTTCTTCACATTCCACTTTGCACTCATAGTCTTTTAAGTATTGAGGACTTTTCCTCTCCCTTGTTGGATATCGTGGGCTGTGATTATTTTCACCTTGTTCTGTCGTAATGTTTTTGTCTCTGTCAGAAGTTTCTGTCTGAGAGTCCTGTGACTCTTCTAAGATTTGGCGTTCAACTCTCTCTCTGCACAGATCATCTTCACCTATTTCTTGATCTGTCTGAGTCTGACGTTCAGTGACACTTTTTGTGATGAACTTCACCAACCTGTTTTTAAGGACTCTTCCTGTGTCTGGGAAGTAGACTAGATATGCAGGGCTATTCTTATCATAACCAACAAAGATCCCTTTCTCACATCTTGAGACTAACTTTTTCTTGTCATGTTTGTATGCGTAGCATACAGATCCAAATGTTCTCATTCTTGACAGATTAGGCTTTCTCCCTGTCAACATGTAGTACGGTGTCTGTCCTACACGCTTGTTATAACACCTGTTGCGAATTACTGCAGCAGTCATTACTGCGTATGTCCATAGCTCTTTCGGTAGGTTGCTCTCAAGTAGTAAACATCTTGCCATCTCAAACGGTGTTCTCCAATTTCTCTCAGCTGTTCTGTTTTGATGGGGTGAATAAGGGGCTGACATCTCGTGCCTTATTACATTTTTACTTAGCAGTGATTGGAAATCTTTAGATGTGAATTCTGTGCCCTTATCTGACCTGATGCACTTGATTTTTCAATAAGGACTCACATCAGCAATGAACTTTTCTGTACCTTTAACGGTATCGCTCTTCGCTTTCAAGAAGTACAGAAAAACTGCTCCTGAATAGTCATCAGTAAATGCTAAGGTGTATCTGAACCCATCTTTTGCTTCTGGTTCTATTGGGCCACCTAAATCAGTGTGTACAAGCTCTAATACTGCCTTTGCTCTTTTGTCAGGCTCTCTGTTTCTGCTCTGAACAAATTTTCCTTTTGTGCACACCTCACACTCTAGGTTAGACCCTTCAGCTTTACCTTTGATCTTCATTCCCTCTGTAACACTTTCCAACTTCAAGACATCTACGTAGTTACAGTGACCAAGGATTTCATGCCATGTTTGAACATCATAACACCCATGACATTCATCTACATTTTCATCAGTGACTGTGTTTAGATAGAAAAGCCTATCATACACTTTAATGTCAAATGTGGTACCGTTCTTGTGGATAAGCTTATTGCATCCTTCTTTAAAGATGACTGTAGCTCCCTTGCTCATCACTGCTTTGACTGAGGAGATGTCTTGTGGAAACGTTGGGACATACAACGCTCCGGTGAGCATTGTTTTCACCTCATGACCTTTGTTGTCTCTCAGGCAGACCTCTGTAGCACCTCTCTTCAGTGCGATCCCAGTGGCCCTCACTCCGTCAGCCAACTCCAGGACATGCTGTTTTGGCTTGAAAGTTTCATCAAAATCCTTGAAGTTGCCAATATCTGTGACTATGTGTGATGTTGCCCCTGTGTCGACCATAAGTCCTTTTTGCTTCAGCACACAGGCAGGAGATACATCTACTTGGCTTATTTTGAATGCAAATGAGTGGTCTTCATCATCTGCTGCTTGTTTCACTTTATCTTTCCTCTTTCGTCTGCAGTTTGAGTCTTTGTGTGTGGAGCTCTTGCAAAAATTGCACCACTGTCTCTGTTCTTTGCGTTCACCAGGGACGTTACATTCACGGGCCTTATGTCCTCTCTGGCCGCAGTTATAGCATGTTAGTTTAATGTCATAGTTATCTTTTTCTTTGCTCTTCATCCATTCACTTGTTTTCATCACACCGTCATCAGTTGAACTGGCGGTAAACCTTTCTGTGCTCTTGTAGCTCCTTAGCTTTGACTTTAACTCAGCAAAAGTTATCACTTTGTCACTTTGTGTGATATGGATGGAAAACGGCTTACATGACTCCAGCAATCCCTTCAGGACCATTGCTATCAACAGATCATCACTTAGAGACTCTTTGGCATTTCTTAGCGCTGTAATAGCCGTCTCAGCCTGGATAATATAGTCCGTGACACTCTCGCACCTTTCTGGAGAGATGTTAGCTCCGTGTACAAGCTAATCCCCTGTGGTTTCCCCTTACTGGCATAATGTTCTCTCACTATTTGAAGTGCTTTTCTTCCGTTGTCCGCTGCATCTCTCATCACGAGGGAAAGACTTTTATCATCCAAAACTTGTATTAATTCGGCATAGGCTTCCTCATTTTTCTCCGAGTCTCCTTCATCGTCCGCATCTCCGTCGGGGTCTTTCAGTATTGTGGCCTTGAGCCCGAGCAGTCGAAGGTGTCCAAGGAACTTTGTCTCCCATAGCTCGTAATTCCTCTTATCTCAGTCGAAACACAAACGGTGCCATCGGTTCCCGAGTTCCTTCCTGGGCCCATAACCTGTTGGCGCTGCCATACTAAGGGTCGGAATACGGGTAAATCATACCGTACATTACGGAGGAAAACAACACAACACGTCTGTCTTGGTGCCGGGCCAGAACCAACTCGCGCCCACTTTATTTTTGCACATATGCGCACATATGAATACTTCCTGTAGTTCTCCACATCAGTAAAGAGCACATTGAACAATGTCCTTATACAATTAACACAGGGAAACATTTTTCATAACTGTCAGGAGCTGAACTCAGATATTTTAACTTGCATGTCAATGAGGTTGTGAAAAGACTGAAATGCAACACAGTGAATTCCAAATGACATTATGATGTCTTGAGAGGTCTCAGTTTATAGTAGGTCTCTGATGGATTATGGTCATTTTACCATCAGCACTGAGAGACACAAGAACACACTGAAGGAGAAAAGCACTTGCTTTCAATTGAAGATCCTCATCCACATTGTGTCAAACGATACTCAGAACTCTGACCAAAAAATGTCATCTTGGTGGAGCTTAGGTGCCTCTGGTGCATCAGGTAGGATCGGCTTTAGATAGATAAAGTGAATGTATCTGCTCTGATAGCAGAGTGGATAAAGCTGTGAATCTAACTGTAAAACTGTTCCTTAAATGTAGAACAGGACAGATGAGCTCTGTGTCACATTCTGTCCAAGTTTTCATTACAACAAACGATAAATAAATAGACAAAAATCTTGATACAGACCTCATCAGTGTTTGTTATTTGAGGCCAGGGTTGGTTTTAACAGTGATCAGATCTCAGATCTCTTTTCAAATCTGTTTTCCTCAATAAGTGCTTTCAGTCAAAGTCTGGGAGGTCATGGGTGTATTTCTAGTTGATGTTCATGAACCATCTGACTCCTGACAGAGTTTTCTGGAGTCTCTTTCCTGGACCTCTGTTTCCTTGATGTCTGTTTCCTGCTTTCCTTCCCTCTATGGAGGACAGATTCTACTGACTTTTTTTTTTTTTAAAAAACTAGATTTTTATTACTTTAATTACTTTTACTTTGTTTCATCAGCTGTTGAGTTACTTTTACTTCCCTTGTTTTACTTTGTCACATTAGTCTTAAAATGAGTTTTACTTCATTAGTCTTACTTTATTTTGTTGTTACATTTGTTTTACTTTATTTTACTTTTTACATTACTTTTATTTAGTTACATTAGGTGATATGTTACTTATACTTTCGTAGTTTATTTTACTTGTTACATTAGTTGTATCTCATTCCTTTGACTTTATTTTGTGGTTGGATTAGTTTTACTCATAGATTGTACAGTCTATGGTTTTACTTCATAAGTTTTACTTTATTGTTTTACTTCCTACATTATTTTATTTCATTAGTTTTACTTCATTACTTTTAATTTTTTTTTTTTTCATAGGTTTTATTTCAGGGCTGCACAGTGGCGTAGTGGTTAGCACTTTCGCCTTGCAGCGAGAAGATCCCTGGTTCACGTCCCGGCTTTCCCGGGATCTTTCTGCATGGAGTCTGCATGTTCTCCCTGTGCATGCGTGGGTTTTCTCCGGGTACTCCGGCTTCCTCCCACAGTCCAAAAATATGCTGAGGTTAATTGATTATTCTAAATTGCCCGTAGGTGTGAATGTGAGAGTGCTTGTTTGTCTATATATGTAGCCCTGCGACAGACTGGCGACCTGTCTAGGGTGTCCCCTGCCTTCGCCCGAGTCAGCTGGGATAGGCTCCAGCGCCCCCCGCGACCCTAATGAGGATCAAGCGGTGTATAGATAATGGATGGATGGATGGAGGTTTTATTTCATTAGTTCTACTTTTTATTTGTTTCATTAGTTTACTTTCTTTTACTTGTTTCATTAGTTTTACTTCAATAGTTTTCCTTTGTTACATGTTGCAGACAAACTGTTTCCCTGATTAGTTGTTACCGTTTACATTTTGCAAATCAATAGTTTGCTTCATTAAACTGCGGAACAATGCCTCAGAATAGGTTCATTACTGGCTACAAGTCAACTTGGCCTGTAGCCAGGAGATCCATGGAAAGATTAGCTGATCTCATGTGAAAAACTAAAATTACTATTTAATTAAAGAACTGAGTGAATCTGACCAGGTTTAAGCAGAAAAGTTAAGAGATACCTAAAAGTAAAGGATAGGTAGTGGAAATAGACAACCGTAGCATACCATAGCTGACTCTGTCGTTTAACAGATATATCAATTGAAAGCTGAAAGTAATGAATAAATGTTAAACTATAGAACTTAATCAATGGATAAATAGCTCTAAGCAAAACAGTTACAATTTAATTGGATGCCAATGTCCACTTTTGGATAATAATTAAGTATTAAAAAGGATTTAAAATGAGTCAAATGAACACATTTGAGTCCATAAGCTCAAAATGTAACTGATCTCTTTTTACAATAACAAAGCAAACATGATCCACATACAGGCAAACTGACCTCATGCTCATGAATGTTATCTGTGTGAAATATCTGAATATATAAGTTGTCCTTAATTTGCAGTCAAACTGACAAGGCTGGACTGGACATATCAAGCACTGGTTTTGGGACTTTGATTGTACACCATTACAATTAATGGTGGTACACAATTTAGCTTCCTCACAGAAGGAGCTTGTATGATGTTAAGCTCATCATCAATCAATCAATAAATAAATAAATAAAAAGGAAAATTTTGTCTTTGCTTTACCCTTTTCTCTTTTTTTCCTTTTATTTTTCCATTTTGTCATTGTCTTTTCCGTTTTGCATTTGCTTTTTCATTTTCCACCAAGTAAAAGAAATGACAAAGCCTTTGCTTTCACTTGGTGGACTGAGCTGTCAATCAAATGGCTCTGGGTGGGGCTTTCTGTCCAGGATGAGTTGTCAACACCTGATCACAGGATTCCTGCCTGACTCCAGCTCCTAGCACGGCTGAAGTGAAGTGGTGGTGCTTCGGCTGATTCTACCAGCAGACACTGAAAGGACTTTGCTAGTTTCGTAAGTTAATGTTGATTTTCTTAATGGTGCCAGTTTTAATGCACTTTATATACACCTGTAGTGTCAGATATAATGTGTGCTGTGCACTCCAGATGTCGATGGAGTTTTTTTGTGTGTTGACCAGAGAAGAGAGTTAGCATCCAGTAAATATTAGCTTTAATGTGAATTAGCGATGCTAACCGAGCTAGCTGCTCAGTCGTAGCCTGATTAAAGCTAACGTAGCATTAAGCTAGCAATGTTTGTGTTGAGTTTCATGTAAACAGCTGAAGTGTGTTGTGTCAGTGTAATGTGGTACATTTAGTTAATAAAACTGTCTGTGGACACGCTGGTTCACATTAATGTAACGTTTAGAAAACCTAAATGTGATTAAAACAGTAAGGTTAAGGTTCTGTGTTGTCAGTAGTCCTGAATATCTGCTGAGTCTCTGACACTTAACTGGAGAAAACAGTAAATCTACTCTCTTGCTGTTAACATTGTTTAATGACTGATTCACATCTTGTAGTACGTATTCCTGCAGTGTAGATTGGAAAAATAAACTCCCAGATTATGATCAAAGTAATGATGAACACTGCAGTTATTACATTTATGTTCCAGCAGTTGGACTGAAATGTGAGAAAAAATGTTTACTTATGCTGCACACCTGACAATAGTGAATGCAAAGAAATGTTATTGTGTAGCTTGTACAACTAGACATTGTTGAGTACAATTTGGTTGTGTTCTCAGCTGGAAGCTCATGTTAGGGTCTTTCCATCAATGGAGTTTTTCTTACCTGATGGCATGGGCATGTTCCAAGATGACGATGCCAGGATTCATGGGGCTCACATTGAGGATGAGTGGATCAGGGAGCATGAGACATCATTTTCACACATGGATTGGCCTCCTCAGAGTCCAGACCTCAGCCCCACTGAGAATCTTTGGGATGTGCTGGAGAAGACTTTGCGCAGCGGTCCGACCCTCCCACCATTAATATAAGATCTTGGGAGAAAATGAATGCAACTCTAGATAGAAATAAATGCTGTGACATTGCAGAAGCTTATCAAAACAATGGCATGGCAAATGTGTGTCATTCTCAGAGCTAAAGGCAGTTCAATGAAATACTGGAGTGTGTGACTTTTTTTTTGGCAGGCAGTGTAGTTCACAGGAAAGCCAACCGTGGGTGAGTCTTTCAGGGTCTTGATTTGACATTGTTCCTCTGACTCTAACAATGTTTTTTAAATGGTAAAAAGCTAAAAAATTTGTTGTAATATTTTCGCGTAACAGGAACATATACAAATTGAACAGCAGAGGTCCCAGAATGGAACCTTTGGAACCCAACTTGTCAAGACCATATGATGTGAAACACAGTTGCCAGTGGTAACAATGTATTTCCTGTCATGAATATACAGTGGTGGAGAAAAGTTTTTGGTCACCTTTAAAATTTTACACAATCTCAAATATTATCATGAAATATTTGTGGAAAAGTCTTTTTTGAGTTTGAAATGGTGTGGCTTCATTAGAGAGACAAACAAATCCATTCAACCATCCATTATCTATACACCGCTTAATCCTCACTAGGGTCGCAGGGGGGGACTGGAGCCTATCCCAGCTGACTCGGGCGAAGGCAGGGGACACCCTGGACAGGTCGCCAGTCTGTCGCAGGGCCACATACAGAGACAAACAAGCACTCTCACATGCACACCTACGGGCAATTTAGAATGATCAATTAACCTCAGCATATTTTTGGACTGTGGGAGGAAGCCGGAGAACCCGGAGAAAACCCACGCATGCACAGGGAGAACATGCAAACTCCATGCAGAAAGATCCCGGGAAAGCCGGGACGTGAACCAGGGATCTTCTCGCTGCAAGGCGAAAGTGCTAACCACTACACCACTGTGCAGCCCGAGACAAACAAATACAAATGATATTTTTTTGTTTACAATAAAAACTTCAAATTCTTCACAGTTTCAATATGTCAGTTCTCAACATTGTTGGTATCAAAGTGAACAAATAACAGAGAATGTGTTCAAAACTGAACAAAAAAATAAACCATCACTTCATCAAATTAATATTTATTAGCCCTGCCGTTAGTACACAGTAGAGCTCTAATCCTAGCTGGCATGTTCCTCGCGAGCCTTTCACGCTGTTGGGGGGTAATCTTGTCCCGTCTTCTTGAATTACTGCTTTTTAATTCTTCTAAAGTCTTTGATTTACACTTTGAAAGAGACCTCTTGATAATCCACCACAGATTTTCAACGGGGCTCATGTCTGGGGATTGAGCTGGCCACTCTACTGGCCCTGGATGTGTGGGAAGGGACATTATCTTGTAGAAACGTCCAGTTTTGACCTCGACGGAACAGTGCCCATGCAGAAGGGAGCATGTGGGTTTGGAGAATGGCACAATACTTGGCAAAGTTCAATGTGCCATCACAGACAGTGAGATGACCAACACCAGCAGCACTTGTGCATCCACAAACCATGATACTCCCTCCACCATGCAGATACCTTGTAGATACATACCGAAGACAGCAAAACTATGAAACTATGAAGCAAGATATATGGAATTATGTAGCAAACAAACAACTGTGAAATAACTCTAAATATGTTTTATATTTTAGATGCCTCAAAATAGCCACCCTTTGCGTTGATGACAGCCTTGCAAACTCTTGGCCTTCTCTCGATGAGCTTCATGAGGTAGTCACCTGATGATTTTCACTTCACAGGTGTGCCTTGTCAAGGTTAGTTTGTGGAATTCCTTGCCTTCTTAATACAGTTGGGACCATCAATTGTGTTGTGCAGAAGTCAGGTTGGTACTGGAAAACAGCACCTCAGATTAGAGCCCAGATTAATGTGTGGCATTAATCTGGGCTCTAATCTGAGGTGATCTAGTGGCAGACACATCTCTACATCAACTGTTCAAAGGAGACTGTGCAAATCAGGCTTTTATTGTCAAATAGCTGCTAAGGAACCACTACTAAGGGAAAGCAACAAGCAACAGAGGTTTTTTTGGACCAAGAAACACAAGGAATGGTCATTGGACCAGTGGAAATTTGTGCTTTGGTCTGATGAGTACATATTTGAGATCTTTGGTTCCATCCGCCATGTCTTTGTGTGATGCAGAAAAGGTGAATGGATGGTCTTTACATGCATGGTTCCCACCATGAAGTATAGAGGAGGAGATATGATATTGTGGGGTTGCTTTGCTGGTGACACTGTTGGGGATTTATTCAAAATTGAAGGCACAATGAACCAGCATGTGGTGATCACAGCATCCTGCAGCGTCATGCCATCCCATCCGGTTTGCGTTTAGTTGGACCATCATTTATTTTTCAACAGGACAATGACCATTAATAACCATCATTATCTACGTGTCAAAGATGTGTGACTTGTTACTGTGATTTTTAGTCCATAACCACACTTTTCATCTGCCCATTATCACATCTAACATACTGCATATTTAGTTATTTCATTATACCAATTCTATTATGGAGATGTTGTGTACAGGAACAACAAATACTTACCCCCATGCAAATTTTGTTTCAGTGTAGTGCAGCACATGGCAGTTGAACATAATCAGACAGCTGTACATAATCAGCCCTTACACCACCCCTCAGTATTTACAATTACTTGTATCCACTTCTCTATTGTTTAAAGCCTGCCGATAGCAAATTCTCTTGTCAATCAAAACTGCTAAACAAGTGTTGAATGTCACCTGTACAATCATAATTTGTCACACCATAAGTTCACTGGTTCACACAAAGTCTTGATCATTGCATTAGAAAAGCTTAGTTACAGTATGTGAACATAAACACCACTTCCTCCAGTTTCCTGTGAGAACTGACCTTCGACTTCAACATTTTGCTCCCATGTATGTCCTAATAGTCAGACACGTGGTATCTCTTGGGAGCTTGACAGCCTGTGCTCTACAAAGTCTCTGCTTTCCTTTGCTTGATTTTCTGTATATTTTTTTAACTCTTAAAGTCTAAAAATACACTTGAGTGCGGATGTTGCTACTATGTTACATAAGCTAATACGACTGAAGTGTCAGGAATGTGAGGTTGTACAGAAACTTTCTGGATCTTAGTTCTTACAAAAGTAAACACTTATGGAAGAAAGGACAGTTTCTTGGAACAGCTTCACAGAGGAAAATCTACACAGAATTGCCTTTAAGTTTTGTGTTTTGGTTACTTTTTAACAAACTTCAGGAAAAATGTATCAGCTATCACTAAAAAAACCCTCTAATTATTTAGTCTGTATTCCATATTTTATAGACCACAGCAGTATAATTAATCCTACTGTCAACGAGAATGGTTCTTAATCCTGTGAATCTTGGAAAATGTCAACTTTTTTACTTGTTCTCCATATAACTACAGATTTAAAAACCAGGTGTTATTATGATTTATATGTCCTGCTATGTCATCTTATGAATAAAGATAATGGGTAACACAGTTACTCTTTTTTGTTGAGGGCTGTACTACAAAGCCAGATTAGTGGCATGTTATGTTGAGCCTAAAGTCAGAGTTTTTGGTGTCACAAAGGTTGCTCTTTTAACCTGGCTAGATCTCCATGGTAACTTATGCTGTGGAGGTAACCTGGTCCAGAGCAGGTTATGTTCACAGTTTTGGAAATCGACTGGAAGAACTGTCTTTGCCAAATCGTTTCCTGACGATCCTCTATGAGCAATACAGATTCTCAGCTGAAGGAAAATGTTGTATGTGCAAATATGAGCTGTGCATTACTAACATCACTAAACAAAGTCGTGTAGTAACTGTATGCATCACACACTGTATGCATCGCGTTAACATCTGAACCTGACATGTATTCAGTTCGTAAATGAATGGTTAATGTTTGGTCTCTGTACACTACTGGTACTGCTGCTAATAGAACATAGATTGGAAAACTGATTATTCTACTGGTATTTATTACAGAGAATATTCAATCAATGCCCCCTTTTATGTGAATGCACATAGAGTGTGAGGCAGAAAGCCTGAGTGACCAAAAGGGATGTTGGCAGCATCCCAACAGCCCAGTGCAATATATATATATATATAAATACAGACCTGATCTAAATCTTGAGACCAGTTGAAAAATAGCTAGAATTTACCTTTTGCACATTTGGATCTTAATGAGGTTTTAAGTAGAGCTACATTATGCAAAAGCAAGAAGGGGGAGTGAGACAAAAAGCACTTTGAAAAAGTAATTTATTGAAAACAACAAGTAAACTGAAATAGGCTGTTTATCAGCTGATCAAAAGTTTAAGACCACAGGCTATAAAAGCCCAAATCTGCTCAAAATTCTCATTTTCTGTCAGGCATTCACATGGTCATGCCCTCCTGATGGCTAAAGCTAAGAAGCTTTCTCTTCTTGAACGTGGTTGGATCGTCGAGCTGCATAAGCAAGGCCTCTCGCAGCGTGCCATTGCTGCTGAGGTTGGACGCAGTAAGACAGTCATTCTAAATTTTTTGAAAGATCCTGAGCATTATGGAACAAAAAAGTCAAGTGGTAGACCCAAAAATTTACACCTGCGCTGAGCCGGAGGATCCGATTGGCTGTCCGTCAAGACACAGGGCGGTCCTCGACCCAAATTAAGGCCCTTACTGGTGCCGACTGCAGCGCAATAACCATCAGACGGCATCTGCGGGAAAAGGGTTTCAAAAACAAAAAACCAATTCAAAGACCTCGTCTCCTACAACGCCACAAAACTGCCTGTTTAGACTTTGCCAGGGAGCATCAAACATGGGACATTGAAAGGTGGAAAAAAGTTTTATTCTCTGATGAGAAAAAATTTTACCTTGACGGTCCAGATGGCTTCCAACGTTACTGGCATGACAAGGAGATCCCACCTGAGATATTTTCTACCCGGCACAGTGGAGGGGCGTCCATCATGATCTGGGGTGCTTTTTCATTCAGTGGAACACTGCAGCTTCAGGTGGTGCAGGTCGTCAAACGGCGGCTGGTTACGTGCAGATGTTGCAGCGGGCATCCCTCATGCCTGAGGGCCCTCGTCTGTGTGGTAACAGCTGGGTTTTTCAACAGGACAATGCTGCAGTTCACAATGCTCGCTTGACCAAGGACTTCTTCAGGGAGAATAATATAACTCCTTTGGACCATCCCGCATGTTCCCTTGATTTAAATCCCATAGAGAACATTTGGGGATGGATGGCAAGGGAAGTTTATAAAAATGGCCATCAGTTCCAGACAGGTGATGCCTTTCGTGAAGCCATCTTCACCACTTGGAGCAATGTTCCCACCAGCCTCCTGGAAACACTCACATCAAGCATGCCCAAACGAATTTTGGAAGTGATTAACAAGAACGGTGGAGCTACTCATTACTGAGTCCTACTGAGAAAATTTTTTGTTCTGGTTTGGAGAGTTTTTTGTAATTTTTTGAGTGATCGTCTTAAACTTTTGATCAGCTGATAAACAGCCTATTTCAGTTTACTTGTTTTCAATGAATTACTTTTTCAAAGTGCTTTTTGTCTCACTCCCCCTTCATGCTTTTGCATATTGTAGCTCTACTTAAAACCTCATTAAGATCCAAATGTGCAAAAGGTAAATTCTAGCTATTTTTCAACTGGTCTTAAGATTTTGATCAGTTCTATATATATATATATATGTATGAGAAATACTGTTACTACAACGTTCTCCTGCATGGTTTTAAATGTTAGCAGCAGAAACCCAGTGCTAGATAAAGCAATCAGAACAGTAGTGACAGTGGTCTCCTTTCTCTTTTTTATTTTTGGGTGTACTTCAGCTATTTAACTGTAAAGATAGAGTTTTGTAAAGCATTTTGTGGCAGCATTTGATGAATTAGGGTGTTCGTTACAAGACAGTTTGTGCATTTTAACTGCTAATCAAGCAGCTCAGCAGCAACTTGAATCCAGTGCCCAGTCCAAGTGTCCACCACAGCAAAGGTTACAATCACCCGTGTATTTTCTTGTATGGCCACTGATGCCTCTGGATCACTGAGCTGCCACTAATTCAGCCTGGAGCCTGATAATATATAACACACACGTATACACACAAGCCTTTATTGACTAGGATAGTTTGGAAGTGTTTTCAGATCATGAGCTATGCTGTCATTTCTTTTACATATAATGCATCAAATTTGACCTTGCAAGTAGTTGGCCTTGAAAGAGTGGGTTGATGGCTTGTATATTGAGGTGGCTGATATCTTAGTGATTAAAGTTGAGCAAACATTGAGAGACAGAGGGAGGGAACTTTGTGTTCATCAGTTTTATAGTTGTCTAAGTTTAGATCTTGGCTAACAGATGCCTTCTCAAGTAACAAGACTGCTGGCTCACTTTAGAGACCACAATCCAGAAAGAGAGCTCCACACAGAACTTTGAAGGGGGACAGGCACAGAAAAAGTGACAAGTCACAGGAAAATTTAAGACAGAGGAGGGGCTGTTAACACCAGACACTGTCACTAAGGAGACATTTCAAACAGGAGACACAGAAGAGACACAGGGCAGGAACAAGACTATTCCTGCTGGAAACAGTTCTCCACTACACCAGTGATCTCTGTTTTAAAACTGGATAATGACAGAGGAAGCAGAAGTGGAAATCAACCCGTATCCAAAGTCTGGATCTGAGCAACAAGCTCCGCAGTTTCTACGAGATGTCATCTTCCACGGCAAGTTCAAGGTGAGTGTTTTTACAAGAGACAAAAGAACACACGATACTGACAACAAGTGAGTTAAAGGAAAGATAAGGGAAGAGCCACTTGATTAGATTTTCTAATGTAGAGATATAAAAGTATGGACTGTCCACAGACAATATATTTCTGGTGATACTATTACAAGTAGTATATAGAATAGAATAGAATAGAATATGCTTTATTGTCATTATACAGTGTATAACGAAATTGAAAAGGTTTTCAGTGCAAGAAATCTTAAAAAAAATAGTGCAAAACGGTCTATTTACAAATATACATATAAATAACTGTGAATATAAATAGCAAAGTGAATGAGGTAGTGGTGTATATTGCACATTTCACATTATATTGTTAGCTGGGTGTGAGACGTGACATGATATTTTGATTTAAAAAATTAATGGATTTGTCCAACATACTTATTTTATTGTGAGTTAAGAGCCAAAACAGACCATCTGCATTGTTTTTAACACCACATTACAGGTCCATTAGTTTGATTTAACTCTTTAACCTCACACACCCAAAAAATGTTGGATGTTGTCTGGTCACAAATTGTTAAGGCACAAAAACAAAACTCATTATGAATTATAGTGGATATCCCAAAGATTTAAGCAAAAACAAATATGTCAAGCTGATTTTTTGGGGAAAAAGGATTCATAAGGCATAAGATTGATCCCTCTATTTAACTGCAGTTGCAGTTGTGCAGCCATTGAAACTACTTTTTAAAAACTTAATAGTATAAACGAGGCAGTCGTTCTGAATAAAAATGACAGAGCTTTTACATATTACTGTGAAAATGAAAAATAGCAATATGCTTTTTGTCTCTTGTCCAGAGAGGATTCCACCGCAGTTTTGCTCACATGCAAAGAGTAAGCCTGAAGTAATTTGACAACTGATTCCCTGGGCTGTGTTGTGACCTCTGCACCATTACTGCTACCTCATCCATGAGGAAGAGCAAAACAAAGTTTATTCTACTTATTAATAGAGGAACACACTGTTAGGATTAAACATTTAGCTGTTTAATTGTATGACCTCTCAGGTGGTCTGAGAAGCAAAGAATTCCTAAAAGCAGAACTGATAAAATGTCACAAAAATATATTTTGAAGTAAAATAACTTTACAGAAATAGAACTGATAAATTGCTGTAGGTGTACAGCAAACAACAAAAGAGCAAAAGGTTTTCAAAAACAGATCATGATCTCCATCCCAGGTGGCAATGAAACATGTACAATCCCACAAAAGCTCACTATCTCAATGAACCTAGCTAACATGGGCTGCTACTGCATAATAATGAAGAAGTCTGCCCATATGCAGTGCCTATATAAAGTATTGACGGCCATTGGAATGTTTCACCTTTTATTGTTTTATTGTTGATTCACTGAATCGTAATCAATATAATTTGGCTTTTTAGACAAGAATTGACAAAACAAAAATCATAAAATGTAAAATAAGTGACTACATAAGTATTCAACATGTTTAAAGTGACATCTAATTCAACACAGTGCAGTCAGAGGTAGAAGTCACTCATTTGGTGAAATGGAGATCATCTGAGTGCAATGAATGTGTCTCAAATTACTAATTAATTAATGACCTAATTTTTGTCAAATTTGGAAAGAAAATGTCTTTAAAAACCCCATCCCTAAATCAACACGGGAGTCCAATAAATGTACTAAACTAGTGTGATAACACTGAAAGATTTTACATTTACTTACTCCTCTCTGTTTAAATCATCTTCAGAGAGAATCCTGGACACTTTGGCAGTTCTTTCAAATCTCTGCCACTTTTTGTGGATTGCTCTTCAGTCTAGATTGATCTGTAGTGTAGACATGTTGCCTCAGATCTGTCACCTGATGTTATAAGTAGGCTTTATAAGGGGAAACATGACCGGAAGGCTCAGGTCTTGACACAGCTCATAATTCACACACTATTTATGTCTCATATAGAATTTTCTTGGAAGCTCTGCAGTGAACATAGCAGTTGCCACCCCTACCATCACATGCAACTGGTTTTGTTGAGGTCATGATGATGCTATATTACATGCTGTTTGAGTGGTTTCATACTGTGGTCATTGTGCTTTTGAATGGTTTTTGTAGTTTGTTCAATGTTCAGAACGACTGAGTTGAGCTACAGTGCTGTTCTTTAGTGCTGTACTGCAAAGGTTTGTGCTGTTGTGACAGTTGTCTTTGAGAATATTGTGTAGTGTTGGATAATACCGTGTGTTCTCTTCTGCTCCATGAAGTAGCAGTGCACTGTATTTGCAGTGAAGTGAAAAACCTGCACAGTGCTGCCCACAATGACTAAGACCCTAAAAAGTACAACTGTTCCAAACATGAATTGCACAGTTACTCAGCCAGCCAAAAACTGACAGTGTGCTGCATGATTAAATCTGAAACTCAGCATACATGTCAGAGCAGATCTGTATATATTAAGATTGACAAACCCTCTATGACTGCACCAATAGGTTTCCGGTGGTTTTAAAGTACACTGTGGTGACTTAGGCTGCTGTCATTTTGGCAGCCTCTGATCCCATTTGACTCCTGGCAATCCAAAAGTGAGCAAAGAAATGAAGCGGGAGTCGAACTGAAGCGAGCCATTCAAATATTTCTGGGCTACAGACTGTCAGTGATTCCACTCATACTGCATAATTAAGGGGATGACTACTTATAGTGATAGATGACTTTTTGTCTCAGAAATTAAACAAGTGAGTTCTACAAAGAATGACCTCCCATATAGTTGTCATTAGAAATCCTTTGGAAACTGACATGATTTTGGAACCGGCCGCTTCTCAAGGAGCTGCAGTTTTTGGGACCTTCATGTGGGCTTCATTTATGAGCCCTGAAAGTTCCTGCTTGGTCAAAAAGTGATGGATTGAATTTATTGTAGGCTACAATGGATGGTTATTAACATTAAATAATTCAATAATGCAAGTAAATTCATCATTTACATTGCATTATATACAATTTTTTTTATCTCAAAATATGATTTGAAACACTGCTAAAGAGCTAAAGAGGGTATGTCCAAAGTTGTAGTGGTGTAGGCATTGTATTTGATGTAGTGCCAGAAGGTTTGAGTGTCGTTTACCCACAGTATTTTTAGGCTCTGGACTTCTAAATGCATTGAGTATCCAGTTACTATTTAAAATTTTGAGTCTTGGGTGTCATATTCCTTTAATGCTTTAAGAATGTAGTGCCCACCTAAAACTGATACAGGCTCCGAAATGCCAGTTGAAGTAAAGTAACAGTTACATTATCTTCCCAAAGTATGATGCTGTTCTGCACTTACATATGCACCACCATGACCCTCGGCAGCTCGCTGTCAGAGCTGAGAATTGCCTTTACTACTGGTCCCAAAGGCCACTTATTTTGTTTTGCTTGAGCTTCCTTTGTTAAAGCAACATCACCATCCGTCCTGAAGGTTTGCTTCTGAAAATATTCAGGGAATGAAGTTCTATTGGTGTTTTCAGTGGGAGGTTTTTTTCCTCCAAAATGTTCTATTTAAAGGCAGGGTATTGCTATCTAAAGACATGCTAAAAATGTTTGCTGATAACCCCCTTTAAAAGTTTAGTGATTACATAGTTAGAAATTATTATTATTATTATTATTATTATTATTATTATTATTATTATTATTATTATTATTATTATTATTATTATTATTATTATTATTATTAATAATAATAATAATAAAACATTCTCAGCATGAGTTTTTTTTTAAAATCTCCTAGAATATGTATGTATTTTTTAAGAATGCTAAATTACATACAAACACATTTGCTTGTACTTGACTAACTAGTTATAATTTGTAACTTCTTGTTTCGCAATGGCATGGTAATCAGACTATGGCTAAAATCAAACACAACCACAGTAAGGCAAAGGGCTGGAGACTGAGGTCAGAGCAGAGCAGAAGGGAAAAACAGCAACTACAATGCGGCAAAGTGTATGTGGCAGAGCTGAGTTTTTGTAGGAGTCTGAATTACAGAAATAGATCCAGCTGGACCACCACACTGACAATCACTCACACACAGACACAGGAAGGGATAGACAGAAGACTCATCTCATTTCACTAATTTCAGCCGCCTCTACTCCTCAGTCCATCGTCCTTCTGTCTGTGACCTAAAAATCTATCTTGGTTCACCATCACAAAGAAAGTCTTACTTTGTACGAAACATCTCGAGGACAATGAATAAAGGGCTGAGGAGGCCTGCTGGAGAAGCTCGGAGGCACAGGTGTAGTCTTAATGTGTCCTGACTGAAGTCTTTTCTGCCTTGACATCAAAGAGGTGTGGCACAGCTGGGATATGTAAACCATGTTAGGAACAGGACTGACAAATGTGTGTATATGATATATATCATACAGTATATCAATCCAAATATGTCTTGCTCTAAATTTTATAGTACTCATTTGTGTGTCACAACATTTTTAAACTCCACAGCGCATGTGCAGGCCAAATAAAACTATAAATATAAGGCATCTACGTGCTCGTCCAATTCTGGTCTGCTGTAACTTCAATTATAAGTTAATATATACTGTAAATTGTCATGAACACTGTTCTGCTCATCTGAGAGAGATTATAAAACACAATGGTAGATTATAATTCAACAAAGGACAGCTGACACAGCTGTGCCACGTCATATTCAATTAACACAGCTTCAAAACAACAGTTCAGAGGCGAGGATGTCTCACTTTGTGAAATGCCTGTTGCCTCAACTCCTCTCTCTATGAGTCCTCTAATTAAAGAATTAATATTCAAATTATGACAATTTTCACGTATCTCATAGTACAATAGTATAAAATGATAATTTCAGAGCATTTTGTTTCCAAAATGTCAAAGATCATTTCACTGTGACATGATAACCTTCTGTTAGTTCTGTTTGTGGGCTGCACAGTGGCTTGGTGGTTAGCACTTTTGCATTGCAGCTTCAAGATCCCCTGTTTGCATTCCCACCTTCCCTGGATCTTTCTGCACGGAGTTTGCATGTTCTCCCTGTGCATACATGGGTGTTCTCCGGGTTCTCCGGCTTCCTCGCAAAGTCCAAAGACATGCTGAGATTAACTGGTGATACTAAATTGTCCGTAGGTGTGAATGCGAGTGTAATTGTTTGTCTGTATATGTAGCCCTATGATAGACTGGTGACCTGTCCACGGTGTCCCCTGCCTCACCCTAAGTCAGCTGGGATAGACTCTCCAGCTCACATGGCTAATGGCCAGTTAACAACTCAGAACTCACATGCCTCAAAGTGTGAATTAGGTGGCCCAACGGCAATGATAGAAACATGAATGGAGAGTCTGCCAGGTCAGGAGTGATTTGCATTCACTCCTCTTGCAAAGGATCTTTCATTTCGGTTCGGAATGTCTACATTACTATCATCAAAGGAATGTCCTTGATCCTTCACATGCAGGTGAACAGCTGAGTCTTGTCCTGATGAGCTGCTCTCCTGTGTTGAGCCATGCGCTTGTGGATCTGCTATTAAGTCTCCCATATGTACAAGTCTGTGCACTCTTTGCTGCATTTGACTGCATATACAATGTTGCTTTGTTTGTGTGTTGGTGTTTTGTCCTTGGGTTTTTGCCTCAGAGTGTTACTGGGTCTGAAGTGCACTGGTGTTTGATGTTTGGAGAAAATCCTCATGAGTTGTTCAGGCACACCACATATGGTATAACAACATTGTTCCTCCTGTTCTTTTCATTTCTATTTGCAGTGATGCTGTGCTTTCCCAGATCTTTTTCATGACTTGATGAAGGCCCAGCTGAGATAGCCAGTTTATCAGTGCTTTGTTAATGTGTGTGTTACTTATCTTTTCCCCTGCATTAGTAAGGACATTTTAGGGAATATATTTCTTTTGTTATTATGTAACATAATCTGTGGCCAACACACCATCATAACATCATCCATGCGTTTCAGTAAATACATTATGTCTTAGTATTTGAAATGATAAATATTATCAAAACATTCTTTGAATATTAGCTGAGCGCATGTCCTTTAATGTATTATTAGAACTTGTAGGTAATGTTTGTCAGTACTGTGGGTACATTCCTTGCTAGCTGAGCTTGTCAGCTTCTTTGCTTGTTCTGAGCAACCAGCACGTTTATCTCTCGATCTAGAGCTACATGTCTCTAAACTGCAGCTACTGAAATCACAGATCTCCAAAGAATCAGAAATAGAATGGTTTTATTGCCAAGTAGGTTTTCATATACAATGGATTTGACTTGATGTCTTACTGCATAACAGGAAACAATAATATATAGATTTATAAAGTGTTGCCAGTCAGTAGGCAGTAAGAGTTACAGAAACAAATAAGAAGCAGTGTTAAAAATAACTATTTTTATCAAATGTATTAAAGGATTATGAGTCACAAAAAGTAAAAGAAAGGTTTCCGGTATGCTGGAATGTGCAAATTAGTCTTGAGAATGTTCAAAGTAGCGTAGTATGTAATGTTAGCAACTTGAAATTTGAAACAAATTTAAACACATCATATTTAAATGCTGTGTTTTAATGTAATGTATAGAGCCAGTGTATGGTTTGGGAGAGAGGCAGTGTCACTGTGGGTGTCTGGTTTTGCTGAAGAGGTCCACTGCTGTTGGAAAAAAGCTTTTCCTATGTCATGAGCTTCTGGTAATGATGAATCATAACCTCCTGCCAGAGGGGAGGAGCTCGAACCATTTGTGTCCAGGGTGAGTGGAGTCAGCAACAATCTTCCCAGCATGCTTTAGGGTTCTGGAGGAGTACAGGTCCCGAGGCTTGGAATATTACAGCCGATCACCTTCTGGGTTGAGCGGGTGATACGCTGCCATCTGTTCTTGTCCTTGGCAGTGGCATCAGCTGCCCAGGAAGCAACTCCATAGCGTTCACTGGGGAGCCAGACAGGGTGAATGGAGGTAGTGGGGATGGGTCCTTCCTGAAGTCTATTGTCATCGCCACTGTCTTTAGAGCATTGAGCTCCAAGTTGTTCTGCCTGCACCAGGGCATCAGATGATCAATCCCCATCTGTAGGCAGACTCGTCCAAACCGGAGATGAGTCCAATGAGGGTGATGTCATCTGCTAACTTCAGGACTTGACCAACTGGTGACTAGAGGTGCAGCTGCTGGTGTACAGGGAGAAGAGCAGACGTGAAAGGAACCAGCCTTGTGGTGATCATTTATGGATGATTCAGGAGTCAGAAACATCTTTCCCCAGCTTCATTTGCTGCCCCCACCCCAACTTACAGCGCTTCACCTACCCATTACTTTCTATGTGAAGCACTTTGAGATTACATGTGCTGAAAATTGCCGCTATATAAATGAACTGAAATAGATCTTAATTGAATTTAATTGAATAAAGTGATAGAAACTGCATTTTGTAATGTAGTGAGCCGTGTAAATGCAGCAAGTGTTAATGCCCTGTGCATATAATTTATTACACCAGTGTCAAGAGAATTTTGAACACAAAAATATACATTTACTGCACAGCCTTACCTTCTTGGTGGGCATCTTTAGCTTAATGAATTTTGCTTCTTGACAGAGAATGTTCCAGGGAAGATGAATCTTCACTAATCCCATCACTGGAATCTTAATCTAAGAGACATACAACATCGAAAGACAAGTGTATGCAGTTTTACTGTCATATTTAATGTTCAATACAAGAACAGAAGCTTAAAATGAATTAAACTTTGCATCTCAAAGACCTTCATACTGGCTGAGACAAACAAAAATGTCCTCAAGTACACTATGACCAAGTAATTTGAAACACGAAAGGAGAAGGTTATATAGAGAACAAGTTGTGCTCATCTGTGTTTCACTATTTCACTATCTTCACTGCCTTTACATGCAAGCACACCACAGAATTTTTCCTGGGGAGTGAGAAATTCAGTAGGTAAAAAAAACAGCTTTGATGTGTGTGTGTTTATGTGTGTGTGTGTGTGTGTGTGTGTGTGTGTGTCAATATCAGCTTTTCTAGCTTTTTCCCTTACATTTCCTGTCATCTTCTCTCTAATGTCAACTTTCTAAGAAAGCCATGTTTCCCTGTACATGTGCACTAAGGCTTCAAATCTTTTTCCATACAAATAGGAAGAAAGCTTCAAAGCTTTACATTGTATTGTCCTTAGTCAACATCTGTATATCATGCTGAAATTGCTTGGACAGACCATGTTTTGATCTTTTTTCCCATCCTAACAACAAAGCAAAACTTATTCATCAGTGAAATTTGAAAGAAATACAACTGTTCGCATAAACAAATATCTTCAAGCTATTTCCTGTATCCTAACTACTTACTCCACTTGCCTGTCCCTGTGTTCATTTTGTCAGCTGCTGAAGGCTCTAACCCCAGAGGAAAACACCCACTGCCAGAATGGCCTCTTCTTCCAGGACGGTCAGCGGCGTGTTGACTACGTTCTCACCTACCCTGTGAAGAAACCAGGTGGGGGCCGCTCCAGTCGGCAGTCAGTGCAACTACTTGCTGAAAATGCAGTTGCCTGCAGTCTGCGCCGTGGCCCTCACAACGGTGGCGAAGATCTCCAACATCACCAAGCACAAAGGGCAGGAAACCCATCATGCCTGCAGTCACTGCCGATGGCAGACGTGGAGGGAGGAGCCCTTAACGGCCACGAGGATCACAAGGCATTCCGGAGGGAAGAGTTCGAAGGGAAACTGAGAGACATGGGGCTAGAGTTGGAGAAAGAGGAAGTTGTAAGTTTGTGTCTTTCTCTAATATCTTTTTCTGACACACTCAACTGTACAAAACAATACTATTTCAAACTGTTCACAGAAATAATGCAATATTTCACTTAAGATGATGTACTAAAGGAAAAAAAAATGAATGTTTAGAGGTAATAACCCACCACATGCGAAGAACAGCTAAGCTCCACTGGAAGCAGTTGTTAAAGTGGCCATTGTCAGCTTTAATCTGTCAGCTTTGTGTCTGTTGTTACTGCAACACAGGTTGTAGAGAAAAAATGTTGTCATGTTATAGGTTTACTGTTTCACCCTATAATGATTATACGTGAAGCTAAAAAGT
Source organism: Amphiprion clarkii (assembly GCA_027123335.1). NCBI lineage: Eukaryota > Metazoa > Chordata > Actinopteri > Pomacentridae > Amphiprion > Amphiprion clarkii. The sequence continues at coordinate 28,915,512 of CM049570.1, read as the reverse complement.
AAATTCCCACATTGGCATCAAAGGGCATTAAAGAGTTTTAGGATATGAAGTACTGTAGCAACTGAAGTACCACTATTGGTTAAAATGTGTGACTAGGTTTAAGAAAGGACAATGGAATAATTAAGGAGAAGACAATAACCTCAACTCTTCTATTATCCTCAAATATTACTAACACATTTTATCCTTGGGGTCAATCTGACCCCAGGGATATTTGTCTCCAGAAAATGATTTCCAGAAAAGTGATGACCAGGTTTTTTGTGTCAGACCCTCTGTTAATCTATTGAATACATAAATAACCCCTTGATAATGAAACCTATCAGTGAGTTGACCTGTTCTCCAGCGCCACCATCAGGACAAACTTTTAAATTAGAAATAATGTAACTTGAAAAGTTTTCATACAAATCTTTTCAAATTTACTGACAGCATTAATGACTACAGGAGTTTGAACCTTACTGGTTTTGGTTAGGGATTGGCGACCTAGGGCTCCGGAGCTGCATGTGGTTCTTTCATCCCTCCATTGTGACTCTCATTATTTATCTTCCCTTTGGAAAAATAAATAATGAGTATTTAATTCAAATTTATTTTATTTTAGTTCATTAGTTTTTAAAATGTAATTCTAAACTTAGAGCTCATGGTGATCTTGTAACATCAAAATAAAATGTGTTTAATTTTTTCGTCGGTCAAAATACGTCACAACCGTCAATGTGCGACACCCACCAGCAGGCAAGTAGCCTATGCATTTGGAGTCTGTCAACCTTCGGATCCACATACGCATGTGAACAGGTCTTCTCCAACATGAATTACATTAAATACGACAGCTTACAGTCCTGATATGCAGACGCTGAGGTTCAGGAGCTAAAGTCACATTAATAAAGTAAGATCAATATTAGTGGTGGGATGATTAAAAAAAAAAAGTCTTATTATTACAGGCTTTGTGATTGATTAATCGCATTTTTGTCAAATAACAATATTTGGCACAATAAGCAATGTTTTTCAATTCAAATACATTTTGGTTGACGACTGAATCGATGACTAGACATATACGTGAACTTAAACAACAAAAATATTTATTTCATTTATATTTTTCTGTGCATTTTTCTCTATCTGTGCATCTGTCTACTACATTTGCAGATTACTACAAAGTGCAATGATAGCTGCTACATTCAACATTTTATGACTTTTTGTAAACGCAAGCACTTTCAGTGTCTTGATAAGTGGTCTACTATGTGATGGCTACACTGTTTTCCGGTACCAGGACTGTGGTAGCTAACGTTAGCTCTGGTGATCGCAGCGGCATGTTTTTCATTGAAGTGATCCGAAAACTCTTTGTTGCACAATTCGCACACGGCCACGTTTTTCTCAAAGCTGTCATCGGGCAGTTTATTAAATGACAACTTTCCGCCCAACAACATCAATGCGGCCTCGTCTTTCTTCAGCAAACTTTCTTGTGCGCTGACATCAACAGACTTTAGGTTCATTACTGCCACCTACTGGGCTGGAGTGTGCATCAGTGTTACTGTTGTGCCAGAAATTAGGGAACTGAGAAACGTATGATTAAATGCATTATTTTTCTGAATGCATAAATGTTTTCTTTAATTAATCAATTGAAACTAACAAGTTAAAGTCCTGGCCCTAATAAATGTTTTAATTGCCTATCATTTTGCGCATATTCATAGGGTTACGATTAATGTAATTTCATATTCTCTGTAGCAGTTAACTGATTTCATAAATGAAACACTATTATTGTTTTATACATATCATAAAGATAACAAAAATATGCAGTGTTATCTTCATTTTAAATGTCAAAAGAGTTTTGTGGCTCCCAGTTTTCTTTTCTGTGGGAAACTGGTCCCAATGGCTCTTGGAGTGTTTAAGGTTGCTGACCCCTGACCATACAGCCAGTTGTTTTAAAACATGATGTATACAAGTTTACTATTAACATTTCACACAGGGTTTGCCTAGAATTAGGCCATTCTCACAAATGAGCTGCATTTATAGAAAAGCTTGGACATGGACAAGCTTTGTTTGTAAGTAACTACAAGAAGTCAGGGCACATCCACTCCTTAATGTCTTCAACGATTTAAGTAGCAGCCAATTTCTATGAAACTATTTGCAGGGCTGCAGTTTTAGACATATCTCTGTATCAGTCATGTAAAAGTGTAAACTGATATTCTGTCTATGTATGAAATATCCTAATGCCAGGATAAAAATAGAAAATAACCCTAGTCACAGCAGTGACTTGAAATGGCTGACCTTGAAACTTGACACAACCTATATGTGACCGACAAATTTCTAATGTTTTTGTGATCAGTGGTAGATGAAACGAGATTTAGTCAAATGTAGAGCTGTAGACAGACTCAACAGATTATTAATAGAAGGACGACTGAATCACAAGGTGGAGTCAAGGTTCAATAATGGCCCATGAGACCCTCTCATCCTCTTAAAATCAGTATACAGATTCGATAAAATTGAATTAAGTTAAAATTCAATTCACTTCATTTTAATTAAATTATTTTTAATTTAAATAAATTGAATTCAATTTACTTTAATTTGGTTTTATGTGTGGAGCATCAATTAAGAACATACATTATCTATAATGAGGTGAAAACCCTACAGTATTTTATTATAGAGACAGGTCCAATACATCCACACAATTCCCTTTGAGCAACAATTTGACAAAATAGAGTGACAGATTGTGAGGTCAGTTTTCATGAAAGAGAATGCAGATGGTGATGCAAGCAGAAATCTAAACACCAGGCACATTCCTATCTGCATGAGACCAGCAATTTTGCAATTTTAGTGGTCACAGGTGTTCGCACAAACCAGATGTAAGTCGGTACAACATGGATAACAGACTCAGTGCATTATTAGTACTAGAAATACTGAATTAGCAGGTGGAGTCGGGACATATTTTCTACATTGACTAGCCACATGAACTCCTCTCATGCCCTTTAAAACAAAATAGATAGAAACCGATACAACAGATTCCAAAATATAAGTTCAGAAAACCCCAAATATACTGTAGTATATATCACCAAATGGTCAATGTGACACTAGAAAGGTGAGGTGATTAATAACTACACTCTCATTAGTCTCACTGCTGAGAAATACTATTTTATTAACAGTGGTACGTATGACAATATGCAAACAAATGAAACACGGCTTCTTCAGGTAATTGTTAACCGAATGATGCAGAGTAGCACAATGTGAACAATGTGATATGACATAGACCTCATATTTACAAAGACATATGGTTTTGTTTAACTTAAATAAAATAAAAAGACTCAAATAAAAATTTTGATTTAAATAATGAAAACCATTTACTTTGTCTTTAATCAAAAACCACTTAAGTTTTAATTCTACTGTGTTTCACACAATAAATGGTACCATCATATTGTAAAATATGAAATAAAAGTGTTTTGTCCTGTGTTCCATTACTTCCTTCCACCTTTTTAGCATTGCTATATTATTTAACGGAGCAATGTGCCTCAATAATCCAATGTCCCTCTCAATCAAAGCAAAGCACTGCCTTCTAACTGATCAGTCTAGTGTATATGGAGGTGTGTATGGTTATTTTGTTATCTGTATGCTATCCAAGGGGTTACATAAAAAATAAACTAAAAAGAAGACTTTCTGTTCTGGCTCTAACACTTTGGTGTCATACTGCTCAAATGAGAGACTGTTAATTAATCACGATATCTGTCTTGATGTCTTCAAATGGCTGCAGCTATCTGCTGTACTCACTACAGAGTAAATCCCTTTTAGATGGCGGATACTCCAATAGTCTCTTACTATGTTTGGATAAATGCAGACTCATGCACCAGTGTTTTGCTTTTACCACATTATAGGTTAATTTTGATTTGAGGAATGTCATGCTGGAATGCAAAGCCATTGCATGCAACTGATCACTAATCAAATCACATGGAAATGAAACCAGGCTGCTATAGCTGGGTGATGAGATGCTGCAATGTACAACATGTGGTAGATTAGACTTCTGATTATTAACCAACCCCCCATTCCCAAAACACACACACACACACGTGCGTGCACACACACACAGACACACACCTTATCTCACCTGTGATGAAGACATTTAAGATACAAAGCTGAATTCATTTTTATGCTTTTTATGTTGTATGTCTCTTAGACCAAGATTCCAGGTGTGGGCTTTGTGAAGATTCATGCTCCCTGGAACGTTCTCTGTCGAGAGGCTGAATTCATGAAGTTAAAGATGCCCACCAAGAAGGTAAATTTTATATTTATATTTTTGTTGCTTCATTATTAGAATAAGTGCATAAAACAAATCTAAATTCAAATTGGAGATGTAAATGGAGTAAATAACATCTTGTCTTTCATATAATAAATGAATTTGGGAGCTCACTGATGAAAAATCGAATTCAGTGCTGTTTATTAATACTCCACTTGTCATACTGTAATATTGAAGTATTACAACATGTCAGCCTTTTTTAGGTCATGACAGGCATTATTAAAACAGAACAGTACTGCAATGGAACCTGTTTCAGCTGAAAGTGATTCACATCACGATTTGTCATTTACAGTTCCATAGAACATTTTTGTTTTCACTTTGTTGTCATAGTTTCTTAAAATCAACATGACACGAGAAGGTAGTTTCTACTTTGACTATTTCCCACTCCATGAAATGCACTAAAAGATGTAAATGTCAAAAATGTCAATAAGCAATACTGCATAGAGCTGGGGAACCAGCGTTCATGTCAAATCATTAAAATTCTGAATGATTGTTTAAAACTTTCCAGACATTTATATACAATGCTGTGAAAAACTATTTGTCGATGTTATCTATTTTTGCACATTTGTCACACTTTAATGTTCCAGATCATCAAACTAATATTTACATTTATTTGATATTAGACAGAGATAAGCAACAAGACACAAAATGCAGTTAATAAATGATGATATATTTAAAATTTATTGAAAACCTCTATCACCCCTGTGAAAAAGTAATTGCCCCCCTAAACCTAACAACTGTTTGGTCCCTTGGCAGAAACAACTGCAGTTAAATGTTTGCTACAGCTTGTCATCTGTCTTTTACATCACCATGGAGGAATTTTGTCCCACTCTTCTCTGCAGAATAGTTTTAATTCGGCCATGTTAGATGGTTTTCGATCATGAACTGCCCTTTTAAAGTCTTGCCACAGTATCTGAATTAGACTGAAGTCCAGACGTTGACTTGGTCACTCCAAAATCTTCACCTTGTTCTTCTTGAGCCACTCATAAGTGGACTTGCTTGAGTACTTTGGGTCGTTGTCATGCTGCAGAATCAATTTGTGTTGAGCTTTAGGTCATGAACTGATGGATATTCTCCAGGAGGATTTTCTGATAGAGAGCAGAGTTCATGGCTCTATCAATGATGACAAGTCATCCAGGTCTTGTTGAAGCCAAGCTACCCCAAAGTATCACACTACCACCACCATGTTTCACTGTTGGTAGCATGTTCTTCTTGTGGAATGCAGTATTAGCTTTACTCCAGTTGTAACAGATCCATGTCTCCCAAAAAGTTCCACCTTTGACTCGTCAGTCCACAGGATGTTATCCCAAAAGTCTTGGGGCTCATCTAGATATATTTTTTTACAAATGTTCTTTTTGGTCAGAAATAGTTTGAACCTTGCAACTCTCCCATGATGCCTTTTCCACCCAGTGTTTTCCATATTGTGGAATCATGTAGATGCATCTTAACTGAGTGAAGTCTGCAGCTCTTTTGATGTTCATCTGGGTTCTTCTGTGACTCCTGAATGAGATGTTGATGCGCTCTTGGAGAAATGTAGACCAGCTTCTCCTGGGAAGGTTCACCACTGTTCCATGTTTTCTCCATTTGTGGATAATGCCTCTCACTGTGGTTTTCTGGAGTCCCAGGGACTTAGCAATGGTTTTGTAACCACTTTGTTTCGCATCTGTTCTTGAATCTCATTAGAACGTAGATTCAACAACCCTGGCAGTAATTGTATTGGATGTGGCTGGTGAAACTGAACCTGATTGCAAAATGAATTTGGTCATTTCACTGGTAGCTAAGGGAGCAATTACATTCTCAGGTGGAAAAGAAGGAGGGCGAGAAGGCGAGGCAGAGGCTTAAGGCTGAGTTATGCTTTCTGCACGATCTGAGGCTGTGGGCAGTGGGGTCCTGACATCCAGTCAGTGTATGTACTCAGGTACTTAAACCTGTAAAACCTACTGTTGCAAAAATACAACATCAGTTTTATTTTTTCAGTTATTATGCTTATATATATATATATATATATATATATATATATATATATATATATATATATATATATGTATATGTGTATATATATATATATATATATATATATATATATATATATATATATATATATATATATATATATATATATATATATATATATCCATCCATCCATTATCTATACACCGCTTAATCCTCACTAGGGTCGCGGGGGGGGCTGGAGTCTATCCCAGCTGACTCGGGCGAAGGCAGGGGACACCCTAGACAGGTCGCCAGTCTGTCGCAGGGCTACATATATATATAGACAAACAATCACTCTCACATTCACACCTACGGGCAATTTAGAATAATCAATTAACCTCAGCATATTTTTGGACTGTGGGAGGAAGCCGGAGTACCCGGAGAAAACCCACGCATGCAGTGAACCAGGGATCTTCTCGCTGCAAGGCGAAAGTGCTAACCACTACGCCACTGTGCAGCCCGTATATATATATATATATATATATATATATATATATATATATATATATATATATATATATATATATATATATATATATATATATATATATATATATTAGCACTATATATATATATATATATATATATATATATATATATATATATATATATATATATATATATATATATATATATGTATAGGGGCTGTACAGTGGTGTAGTGGTTAGCACTTTCGCCTTGCAGCGAGAAGATCCCTGGTTCACGTCCCAGCTCGGACCTGGGATCTTTCTGCATGGAGTTTGCATGTTCTCCCTGTGCATGCGTGGGTTTTCTCCGGGTACTCCGGCTTCCTCCCACAGTCCAAAAATATGCTGAGGTTAATTGATGATTCTAAATTGCCCCTAGGTGTGAATGTGAGAGTGATTGTTTGTCTATATATATATGTAGCCCTGCGACAGACTGGCGACCTGTCTAGGGTGTCCCCTGCCTTCGCCCGAGTTAGCTGGGATAGGCTCCAGCCCCCCCCGGTGACCCTAGTGAGGATTAAGTGGTGTATAGATAATGGATATATATATATATATATATATATTGTATATACATATATATATATATATATATATATATATATATATATATATATATATATATATATATATATATACCTTTTTTGCACTTGGTATAGTTAAGGATCCACAGTATTTATACTTTGTTAACCTGATTCCTCCCCTAATGGAATCCAAAGGTTTTGTTTGAGACAATTAATAACATTGTCAATTCCACACCTCCTCATGTTCCTACATTTTCAAACATGGACTAAAAACTTCCTCTCATTTTTTGTGGAGAAGATGAGAGAAATTAGGTCCTATGTCATCCCCTCATCCACTCCCATTTCAGTCGGTCCATATCCGACTTCAATTCTTAACTGTTTTTCACCAATTACACTGCAAAATTTCATTGAGCTTGTGGGTTTTATGAAGCCCTGTTCAAGCTCTGATGATGTTTTGGTGACAGCCTTTCTAAAAAATATATATTTGGAGCCATTGGTCCAAAGCTGGCCATATTATTAATACCTTACTTGAATCTGGCAGTGTCCCATTTATTTTAAATATGCTATTGTTCAGCCTCTTTTGACACAAGCAAATCTTGATGCATCTCTTCCCAAGACCACAGGTTGATCTTTAAAGTGTCACTTGTTTCAAAAACTCTGGAAAAATTAGGTGCCATTCAGCTCACTGAGGTCCTGGATGAAAATAACATTTTCTACCTCTAATGTAGACCTATTACCTCCTACTCGATCTTAGTGCAGCTGTTGACACTATTGATCACAACAATATTCAAACCCGTTATTGCACTAATCAGTTCAAGAAAACGTATTAAATTATTAACACATGTATGTTTCCTTCACTTAAGAAACATTGCCAGATTCAAGTCTGTTGTGTCACAGTCTGTGTTAAAAAATATATATATATAATTGATGATCTTATATCATCACAGTTAGACTACTGTACTTCCCTCCTCAACTGCCTCAACAAGACGTCTTACACCATATTCAGTTAATTCAGAATGCTGCTGCAAGGCTGCTAATAATGTCCAGCAGGATGTCACACATTTAATTAGTAACTGTAATAACTGTAAAAACCACATTACTTGGTTGACCTATACCTTACTTCTACAAATATGATACACTGTGAAATGTTATGTTATGTTACTATCTAGAGACATTCATGCAGTTGAATTTACAATATTCCATGAGTAAAATTGCTCATATTTTTTATGTGTTCATTCAGTGTTCTAAATATACAACATATATCAAGAAGACTTGATGTATTTTGTTGGAATTTGTAGGTGTATGAAGTCAAACAATCAAGCGGTATTGTGGAGAAGATCAGCTCTCTGGTCAGTAAAGTTCTGGAGCCCCTCCACCCTCATGTTGAAGAACATCAACCCAAGAACATCAAACACCTGTCACACACTTTCTCCAGGGAAAAACAACACTTGTAAGTAAACCTTTTACAGTAGTTGAGAAAACAGTCTCATACACACACACACACACACACACACACAGAGAGAGAGAGAGAGAGAGAGAGAGAGGGACGGACGGACGGACGGACCCAAAGCACCAAATAACAATTGACTTGCATATTGTTGAAGAAATCACTGAAAATCCTGTTCCCAAGTTTGCTGTAGCCGAGTGTTGTATTGGTATTCTGATGCACTGGTAGGGTACATCACTTTATACAGAGGGTCCAACAGCAGACAGCAATGAGGGTATTAGTTTAACTGGTGGTGTTTGTCAAATTTTCAGACTCATTCTAAAATAGAATCAGTTTTTTTTTCCTCATCAATTTTTCACAGTGACAAAGCAAAAGCTGATTTTTGGAGTGTGTTTTTTAATAAATGTATGATAAATGAAGGAAAATATGCCATTTACAAGACTCTTCACTTACTAGTGGGTTAAGACACTTTTATTCATTTTAGGGATCATCATTCAAGCTTGGCATACCTTTTGAATGTTTCTTCCTATCCTCTTGGCAGCCGTTCAACTTCAGCCACATTGGAGGAGGAGAGTTGTTGCATAGCCATTTTTAGGTCTTTCCAAAGATGCTCTGTTCAGGTCACATCCAGACTGTGACTGGGACACTCTAAGACTTTCACTCCTGTGTTTTCCTGGTGGTATACTTTGTCATTGTCTTCTTGAAATGTAAACTTTCACCCCAGCATGACCTTCTGAGCCCACTGGAAAAGGTTTTCACTCAGGATTAATCTATATGTTTCTGCATCCGTCTTTGCCTCTGTCATGACTAATCTTCCAGTCCCTGTCACAGAAAAACCTCACAGCATGATGCTGTCACCACCGTGAAAGAGATAACAGATCACACATACAGTCATAAACCGAAGCTTACATATACTTGTAAAGATCATGTATATCATGGCAATCTTGAGTTTCCAATGATTCATATTCATCCATTTTCAATACATCACTTCATCCTCTGTAGAGTTGCAGAGGGGGTTGAAGCCCATCCTAGCGGATTTAGGGGGAAAGCAGTCACCAGTCCACCACAGGGTTACACAGAGACACAGACAACAAAGCACACTCACATTCACACCTATAGCCAATTTAGAATCACCAATTAAACTCAGTATGTCTTTGGACTGTGGAAGGAAGCCCGAGGACCCGGTAAAAACTCATGCATGCAAAAAGACCCCAGGCAGAGATCTGAAGGCAGCACCTTGGAGCTGTAAGGCGATGGTCCAAGCCACTGCGCTGCCCTGTCTCTCCCAATTACTCATATAACTCTGAATTTTCTGTGATACAATCATTGAAACTCATGCATCTTTGTCACAAAGAAAATGCCAGGTCATGTTTGTAAATGAGAACTGGTTCTCAAACATTTTACCTGGTTAAGTAAAGGTTAAACAAATTAAATAATAAAAAAAAAACAATAACAATCATGTGTCTTGTTTTTTCAGAGACATATTATAGATACTCTGGAAATATGACAAAATCTTCTGGGTCAAAAAATATACATGCCGAAATGCTAATATTAGGTCAAATGTCCCTTGGGTATTTTCACCTGAACTAAGCACCTTTGGCAGCTGTCCACAAGCTTCTGGTTGTATATTTGACCATCTAAATTTGTTGGCTTTCTGACACAGTCTTATTTTATCATCAGTCCACAGGTTCATGATGGTGTTTAAATCAGGCTTCTGGGGAGACCAGTCTAAAATCTTAATTCAAGCTGATTTAAAAACTTCTTCACCACTTTTGATGTGTGTTTGGGGGTAGTTCAGTTTGCTGTAAAACACGCTTTACTGTGGACACTAACACCTGTGTTCCAGCAGCTTCAAATTCATTCGAGGCCTGTATTTTGGTGATTCTTGATTGACTCTTGACCAACCTGATCACTTGTCTCTCAGCAGCAGGTGATAGTTTGTGTTTTCTTCCTAATTGTGGCACTGAGACAACCATGCCACACATATTATACTTAGAAACAACTGTTTGCACAAATGATTTTGGGACCTGTACCTGCTTTGAAATTACTTTTCTGTCCTGTTTTCTATCAAAACCAAAACTAATAATTCAAGTTGCCCGTATTTAAATTTTTGACCCAGCTGATTCTGTCATATTTCCAGAAGACCTATAAATGATCTATGAAAGAAAACTCAAGACTGCCGTGATATACTTTTTCCTCTTATCAAGTGTAAGTAAACTTTTGTCCTTGATTGTAGGTACAATGCCGTTAATTTTTATCTCTCTTATGAAGGAACTTTATCCCCAGGTACTTTATACCAATCGCTTGGCTACGCAGTCAGATCTAGGAAGACTGCTAGTACTTCTTTAATTCTTTTAAGAATCAATGCTGCCATGCTGTTGAGCGTTTTTAATGCAGCAGAAGTTTCCTTATGTCTTTCCTCAGGTGTATGCCTTTACACAATCCTGTCATGGCTTGGTTTTCACTCTGACTAGGGATGTAGGGTTTAAACAATTTCCTTAACCAACAGTTGGCCATATTAAAAATCAGTCATCTCAACAATTGATTGCATTGAGTGAAATGCAGTAGATGCTTTTCTGTATGTTGATGAAACAATTTCTCACCAGTGCGTCTCAGTTTGCAGCCAAATTGGCTTAGTTACATTAGGAATGTGATGAACATCACGTCACTTTTCAAACAAGCTGCAGTTTGTCACAGTAAATAACTTGCAAAGTTTTTATTTTGCTTCACAGTGCTATTACATATGTGTGTAAGTGTGTGTCAATCCACTTCCTGAGCCTTGGCAGCATTAGCAGCTACAGGTTCTCTCTGCTGACAGCGACAGAGACTTGAAAATCCTACTCCAGCGTTACCATGAGGCTCAGGTACAGAGATGAGCTACACAGCTGTCAGGCACCTTTACAAATCTTTATGCTCCATAATTCATTAACACACTTCCACAGTTACAGGCAGATTGCTCACTCTTTAATGTGACTTTTGTAGGTGATCAGCAAATGCTTGAAACTCCATGTCACTAAACAGTAAAAGGCTTCAGATGGCACCAACCTACACTATAGCAAATCTACAAGCGTTTTCTGATAGGATATTATATAGACAGGCGTGTGCCTTTCCTCATTATGTGTATGTCAAGAATTAAGAATTTATTGAGGCACAAATACACTCCTATCAATTGTAAAAACATTTCAGTGGCCATTAGAGGAAGCAGAACACACCACAGCTTAATTGCAAGTGTCATAACAAAGGCTCTTAACGCTGATCTCACTGTTATTGCTTTGTCATTGTGGAATATTGGGTAAAACATTAATTATTTTTATGATGAATCTGACAAGTCTCAAAATGCTCAGACTTTAACTGACTAACAAAGGCTAATATACTTCGGTCTTTTGAAATGTTAACTATTTTGGAAATCTAATTCAAAATATACACAATATATTGACAAGTTCCTGAGTAGTTAATAGAATATTTAGAACTGTTTTTACTAGGTAATTTCTGCAGTAGTGCTGAGAGATGCAAAAGCCAAACAACATTTTTGAACAAGACTTAAAATATTGCCTTATTTCAGGAAGGCTGACATTTTGTTGTTTTGTGTTGACTGTGGTCTGCACAGTGAATTTAAACAGACATAAAAACAAACAATGACATTTTGTGTTTTTGTGTATGTTATCAGGTTTGACCTCTCAGACAAAGATTACTTCTTTGACACCAAAACCAGGAGTTCAATAGTAAGTCCAAGTTTGTGTGTAACCCATCATTTTTAAATATCTCTATACATGACTGTGGTTTGTGGCTAACTTATTTTACTGACACATACTACATATTACACAATGAAAAGTAATTCACCTCATGGAAATATCAGTATAAATGTGTCTAAAACTGTGGTCACATTGTCATCTTTGTCTTGTATATATTGATTGCATCATTTTAACATTCATAGTGCAGGCAAAAAACTATGTGAACTCTTATTCTAAATCAGATGCTAAGTACAGCCTGAAAACTGTTTATTGTTCATGATGAGGGATGGGACTGCCATCCATTCTGTTTTGATGTGCCACTTTAATGCATAGCACTGACGCCATTTATTACATTTCAGTCAGCAGGCAATCACATGCACGTTTTCACAATGTACAGTGCAGTATTGTTAACAGACCCAAGTATAAATTTAATTGACGTCATTATTGCTATTTAGGAGTAGCTGTATAACATCAGTGTCTTCCTTGACTTCTCTCTTTAACCATATGCTTTCTCTATTCAGAATGTGTACATTGCTCTCCTTAAAACAGTGGCCCCTATCTTTTGGATGTCGATAGCAACAACACAGTCTTGAGGTCTCTCCCCAGACAGTCAAACCGGCATTCACAATTTGAATCAGATATTTTCAGAGTTGTTCACAATTTGAGTCTTGAGTCATTAAAAGTTCGTGATCCATGAACCTTGCTGGTGAGAATAAATACCTGGAACTTCCCTTCAGCCAGTTAGAACTTAGGAGGCCTTTTGGAGGAGAGGTGAAACATCTACCGTAGAAGGCACCTGGCCTTTGTTTTGGCTCTTGGAACACTTAGGATGTGTTGATTACCAAAATTACACTTCAGTATTCTCTATGACGATAACATCCAGCAGCATGATGAAACAAGTTAAGTTCTGTTTGTTCACTCTTTTCAGGTATTTGAAATACTTAAAAGAACTAAATGCAAGGCCAAGTACAGCATGGGTAAGTCTGGATCAATGCAGGACAAGCATTAAAAAACAGATTATTACTGTGTATTACATGATTTAAAAAAATGGAAAATTAGGAAAAAGATATTCTGTCGAAGCGTTGATTGAGAGGGCTGGATCCAAGTACCTGGCCCAACATGATTCTGATTAGCCACAGTAGGCACGCTAACATGGTCGTCAATGATTTGCTTCTTAAGATCTGTTCTCAACTCCCAGTTGAGGTGACAGTGCTAACCACCTCCCACCGTGCCGCCCCCTCAGTAGAACAGTAAATACAAACTGAGCAGAGTCTATATTCTGGAGAGAAAAGTAGTGGAAGTGCTCAGTACTTGAAGGAGGTTTGATTGTGGTTGCAGCAGGTGGATTCTGCTCAAAATCCAGAGCAGCTGTCTCCACTGCTGCAATCTAGCACATGCAAACAAACAAGGAGGGAGATAGAGGATAGATAGAGATTGTTGGCTAATAGTTAACAAGTTATATTAATTTAATGATTTATTTCAGTAAAGACAATAATTGTAAAATGCCTACAAGATGGATGCAACTCCTGAAATAACTAAATTATTGAGGTGTTACCACAATCAAACATTGTGTTGTGGATAACCACAAGTGTCACATAAAGCACATGCAGGAGAAAAGGCACAAATTAATGACAACAGACTGAAAAAGTTTATGGCTGCACAGTGGTTTAGTGGTTTGCACTTTCACCTTGCAGCTAGAAGATCCCCAGTTTGCGTCGTCACCTTCCTGGGATCTTTCTGCATGGAGTTTGCATGTTCTCCCTGCGCATGCGTGGGTTTTCTCCGGGTTCTCTGGCTTCCTACCACAGTTCAAAAATATGCTGAGGTTAATAGATAATTCTAAATTGTCCATAGGTGTGAATGTGAATGTGATTGTTTGTCTCTATGTGAAGCCCTGTGATAAACTGGTGACCTTTCCAGGGTGTCCCTTGGCTTCACCCTAAGTCAGTTGGCATAGTATCCAGCCCCCTGCGACCCGAATGGGGATTAAGCGATGGATGGATGGATGGATGGATGGATGGATGGATGGATGGATGGATGGATGGATGGATGGATGGATGGATGGATGGATGGATGGATGGAGGAAAAAGCTTATAAAATGAAGTTATAAAGAAATGTGAATACAAGAACGTTTTTCAGTTTCAGATCTATGAGCTGTGTCAATCTGTTTATCTGTATCTGCCAAAGAAACTGAAAAACCAGAATGTGAGAATTCACAAAAATGGAAAAGGATACATGAAGAGCCTTGATAAAATTAGTCAAAACACAACTGTAGCAGCAATGGGGAAGTACAAAACAATCCATAATACCACTAATGAGAGTCATCCTCATAAAATGATGCAACAGTGTGTTCGAAGAAGAACAAAAGTCCAAACTATGATCTGACCATGTGTTTTGCTTGACTTGAATCCAACAGAACAACTTTAGGATATTTTAAAGAGAAAGATAAGGCAACATGACCTCTCTAGCAAAGCTGCAAAAAATGTAAACAATGACAGCATATCTCCAGAAATTAGTGTAACACTGGTGTTCTCCATGAACCGAAGACTTAAATACATCATCAAACATAAAGGTGGACATATAGAGTATTAAACATATTTAAAATAGTACTGACTTTAGTTGCACTGTGGGGCTTGTGTTTTCCAATAGTAGATGACATCCAAACTGTCAGCTTTTTTATTTACATAAGAGTTTAACTTAGTTTTAAGGCAATACTGTAACTGATACAGTAGTCATTTCTGTTGTAGACTTATGTACACGAATGAACAGATACTTAAATAGATTTCTTCACTGTTCTGTAGTCTGTTTTAATGTTAAATTATATTGTTTTTACTTATGTCTAGCTCTGTTAGATCAAGTTGTCTAATGCTAGTTAAAATTATCAATAGCTTTAGATACTATAACATAATGTTGGTTAGTTTATGTTACACTCATGGAAACAGCTCTACCAGCTCACCTTTCACACACTAGCTTTCTCTCTCTTGGCCAGTCTTGCAGTGATTTATATCTCTTTAATTTTAAGTGCCAAGGTAGTAGCCGTGTTAGTGTTGGTTATGCATGTATATAGAATGAGATGACAGATGTAGTTCACTGAATGGTTTCACACAAAATTAATTAGTATATCACTGTTTACAACTATTTTCAACTTTTAAGCTGAAAAACATCACATGTACAATTCATGGCACAACTAAAATCACAAAAATAATTTCTCTTTTGCAATTGACTGCTGCACATTTTTTCTGAAATAAGGTCACAAGACACACCAGAGAGGGCAGGTCTGCGCCTCTCTATGGCCATACTGACTGAAGGAAGGAAGGAACATCCTGTAACATAGCCAATACATTTACAGTATCAGATTGACATTATATACAAAAAATCTAACAAAATAAAACTGAAGTACTGTACTCCAGCTGGGGCAGCACAGGTGGTTAGCACTGTCACTTTGCAGCTTCAAGATCCCCGGTCCACGTCCCAGCCTGGGCCTGGGATCTTTCTGCATGGAGTTGGCATGTTCTCCCTATGCATGAGAGGGTTTTCTTCCGGCTTCCTCCCACAGTCCCAAAACATGCTGAGGTTAATTGGTGATTCTAAATTGTCTGTAGGTGTGAATGTGAGTGTGATTGTTTGTCTCTATGTGTAGCCTTGTGATAGACTGGTGACCTGTCCAAGGTGTCCCGTCTTCACCCCAAGTCAGCTGGGATAGACTCCAGCCCCCTGTGACCCTAATGAGGATTAAGCGGTGTATAGATAATGGATGGATGGATGGATGGATGGACGGTGTATAGTTAATGGATGGATGGATGTACTCCAGCTGCTGCAACTGATTATTAAAATTGTAACCAGAAGACAGAATATAACATGTGAATGCTCTAACATCAAGATGGGAAAAATACAAAATACTATGAGATCTCACTGATATTGATCTAACTGATAAGATATTTCAACCAACACATTCAGGTTGTCTTGTTTTTTGCAGTTGTTTTTTTCCGCTGGTGCCAACATCGATAGCTGAGAAATTCACAGAAAAAAAAAATGTAACTTTCTCAAACACGTCAAGAATAGAGGAACACATTTTGAAAAAAAGAAGCTGTTCAACAAAAAATGTTGAAATTTGGTTAACTTGGAAAAGAGCCCATGTCTGGTAGCAGGTGGATAAAAACTCTATGACATCTCAACTTCCGCTAATTGTGTTAGGCGGCCATCTAGTGGCAAAACGTGGCTGTGACACTTGACTGACAATGCACAGTGCACGTCACACTTGGCACTTGACAAATTCTGTGATGGTCCACATCTTCAGAAAGGCCAAAGCCTGTTCCAGAAGTAGAACCACTGCAGAGCTGTTTATTGTGTTGTAATTTATTGATTGTAGCTGGTTCCTTGACCCTATGACTAGATGCCACAATGAAACATGTTATGAAACAAGAGCATGGAAGTGTGCATGTGTGACTTGCATAGGGGACAGCTGTTCCTGAAACAAAGTCTCTTTTCCTTCCACCTGGAATGGGCTGGTGGTGCTCTGCACCCAGCAGCGGTAGCCAGCCAGTCCAAGGTAAATTGTACATCATCTATAATACCCATATAGTGCCTTTTTAACCTGAGCTAGGTACTACAAAGTGCTTTTGTCATTCAACCATTCACACACATACTCACACACCACCTATTATTCTTGCCCGAGGACACTTTGGCACTTTGGGGGGGCCACGAGACCGACCCAACAGGCTTACAATTATTAGGTAACACACTCCACCATGGACAACCCATTGTCCCACCTAAGTCATGGCTGCCCCACAAAGGGCAGCACAAGTAAACCTGGTGAGAGTCACGACTTGATATCTTGTTGTCACAGACACGCAATCAATCGCTGGAGTCTCCTTTTCCTCTGGTGTGTGGGGGGTTATCATTCATTTTAAGGAAGAAGTTCCAATTAAGAAAGGCGGCGCATTAGCTGGTGGGTTAAATGATAAGAGTGGTGTTAGCTGATGTACTGAACAATGGAATGGTTAGTTGGTGAACACTTTAGCCTATGATGAAGAGATTCAAAAGCTCTTTTCAAATATGGGGCATGAGGCATAGTTATTGGTCTTGGTGGCTTCATGCAACCATGCGTGATGAGTATCTTTAACCTTTCCTAACTGTTAGTGTCTGTTTTCATTGCAGTGAAGTTTTTTTTTGTTTTTTTTTATGGACATGTAATTTTGTAGCCTAATGGAATTGAAATTGTGGGGCAAAGTGAGTGACGAAGGTATGCTGTTATTTTGGCACATAAACTGTAATGTGTAACGTGTCTCTATGATGTTTTTGGACCAATACTGATGCTGAAATGTGGAAGAGTTTTCCTAAACCACTTCACACAACCCAAAGTACCACTGCTTGTGTGTGTCTACTGATTAATGTGACAGTTCAGTTCAGACTTGTGCCATTTTGAAAAAGATATGGAAATGTTTTGAGGTATAACCTAATAAGATTGCCAGCATGGCTTTTTCAGAAATGTGACCAAGTTGGACATGCAGACATGTAGCCGACACTTTATCTTGCTTTCAGATTAATGGAACAGAGTACGAATCTGAAAGGGGCTAAAGTGTATTTCAGGCAGCTAGCATCTGGCAGTGAAGTGGTAGCCAATGTACACTACCAGTCAGAACTTTGGACACACCTTCTCATTCAGTGTTTTTTATTTATTTGTATTATTTTCTACATTGTAGAGTAATACTGAAGATTAGCAATTTTTTGCTTATAAAATAATTCCATATGTATTCTTTTATAGTTTTGATGTCTAGTTTAGTTTAACTACCCAGCTCCAGCTGGGTAGTTAAACTAGCTACTCAGTGCAACAGGTTGAGATTTGCTCTATGGTGAGAAAAGCTGTTAAATGATGCTAAGTTGTAAAACAAATGCTTGGAACGAGAACCATATCAATGCCTATGTTTTCTATGCAGGTATCACCAGTCTCCTTGGTAGCGGTGTATATACAGCAGCTTATCCTCTTCATGATGTAAGTAGTATTCATGCTTGCACAAATTATTTTTATAGATGCTTGTAGTTCCACATCAGGGGGGACGTCGAAGCTGTTGCAATAAATCACATTTTTGTAATCACTGGAAGATGAAACCAACACCCGACTGTTGTTTGTTGTCTTCAGATTAGTCCATCTCAGATGATTAAAGCTTGCCTTTTGGCTTCCAGTCACTGTGCACAAAAATGTGCTTTAGTTTAGTTTTTTTTTCTTTGCTTTTTCAGGGGGATATTAATGAGGAGAGTGCAGAGCCCAATGACAGAAAGGTAAGACTGTTATTTCTAAACTTATGGTAAACTTATATTTACATTTGTACATCTTTATACACATGGACATGAAGAGAACACACTGACATAGACTCTAACACCACAACATATTATGTTGTGACTTGAGTTTTAAATTTAGAATGCAATAAATTGGATCTGCTTTAGTAGGTTATTTGTGTTTTAAACAATAAATGGGAAGTTCACACACTATTCAATGTTGCTAAATTGAATCTTAACAGAAATCATCTGCTGGTCCTGCTAAAACACACAGTAAAGTAGAGAAGAAAGTACAGGAGTCCATTTAACAAAGTAGGTTTAGTGAAAACTCTGAGTCTGTTAAATCGGAAATGAGGGAAACTCAGACTTTTCCGTTTCACAAAGGGAGGTAACTCAAACCAGAGACAGAGGGGTAACTCTACCCTGTTTCACAAAGAGAGGTAACTTAAACTCTCGGTCAGTTACCGTAGTAACAGAGTCTATGAATCTAACCTGGTCGGGACCAGGTTAGATTCTCCGCCCTCTTTCAGTCACACATACTATTTGATTTCCTCATTCATTCATTCAGGCAGCAGGTGAGTTTTGGCGAAGCCTAGTTCTGCCGTCTGTCAAAATGTTATGTCCTTTCATTAACGATCCAGTGGATGAATGAGCAGCATTATTGCGCAGAGAATTAAATATTCGTCGGGAGATTGTTATCAGACCACGCATAGATGTTCTCGCATTTCTGGACAATTATGTTTTTGAGCGGTACCGTTTCATGTCACAGTCCATAATCTACATACACGACCTAATCCGTCCTTACATTTGCAATATTACCAACTGCAGTCATGCTCTCACATCCCAGCAGATATTGTGTGTTGCACTGCTTTGCAATTGGAAGTTTTTTTTTTTATGTCGGAGATGCAGAGCACTTCAGTCAGGCATGTATGTATGTGTGTGTATATAGGTGTGTGTGTGTGTGTGTGTGTGTGTGTGTGTGTGTGTGTATGTATGTATGTATATTAGGGCTGTCAAAATTAGCACGTTAACGCGGATTAATCCAGCACCATAATTAATCAGATTAAAAATTTTAACGCAATTAACGCATCTGCAGCGCAGAATGACTCAAAGTCCCTGGAATGTCTCTGGCAACGCATTTCGGGTATTTTAAATTTGATGGGTAGCTTCTATTTCACCGGTGCAGCTTTTCCAGTGTTTACGGCATTAACTTATCAGCTCAGGAAACACACAGACCAATTAGGCATGAGTTCAGCCATCCCACGTGAGGCTACTCACAAAAAGATAAACAAGAAAAGCACTCAGAGAGTGTAGTGCTCTACCAAGACTGTTCATTCCTCAATTTGTGTATTCAGAAATCACAGCAACATAGAATCTGGATATTTAATAGCCTATAGATCGACCCACAAACTAACTAAATAAAAACAAAATTGCCTTGCGTGAGCACAGGCTTGTGTTGTGAATGCATACTTTATGTAGTACAGATACTGAATTCCATGACTGAAATATGTGACGGGTCAAGTGAATTGTTGCAGGTGTTATCGACCCGACTCTGCCGGCGAACCGTGGTTGGGCAGCCTCAGGTAGCGCTTGACCGCTTAGCTTAGTGCAGCTCGTTAATGGTAACAGCCAATATAAGCCCGGACAAACTTTGCAGGGGGAGAACGAGGCACTTTATTGAACCGGCAGCAACTGTCCACACTTACAGTTCATCCAGGGTACACTGGCTTCTCACACTTGCCCTCTATGACTGGTTTTATCATCAAGGTGCATCTCACTATGCCTCCACTTCCACACTCGTCTCTGCAACAACACACACCGCTGCAGCGCTCCTCCTTACATCACCGTCACACACACACACACACACACACACACACACACACACACACACACACACACACACACACACACACACACACACATACACACCACAACCTGCCTAGGTTAAAGGAGAGCAGGCTTGGCCTGCAACACAGGAAACTGACACAGCGTTCACTTGTTGTCATGGTTACGTCGACGCCGTCCCGGCCGCTATATCTCACACTGGAAAATCTTAAACAAATCCGTGGATCCAAACTATAAGCTGCATCACTGCCAAAATCTAATGAGGTGGTCCTCGTGTCATTTCTGACCTTCCCTGAAAATTATATCCAAATCCATTAGTCCATTTTAGAGTAATGTTGCAGACGGACAGACAGATTCACAGACAAACGTATGCCAGTCGTCACATAACTCCGCCGCTCCTTGGCGGAGTAATAAACAAATTGACACCGAGAGGAAAATCACTTTGCACATGTTGACTATGTTTGGCTCAACATACAGTAGTAAGCCAGCTTCTCAACTATGAATATAATCCAAACTAAATATGGTTCCAGACTCACCAATGAGTTCCAAATGTGTTTGAGAATGACCCTGACACCTTTCAGGCCATGATTCAGAATACTGGCAGCTCAGTTCTCCCATTAAGCAGCAGGGGTATAAGGAGAGTTAAATAAGACAGAAAAAAATGTAAAAGTGTTCAACTGTTCACATTTTTTAGATTTAGGTATTGTTAAAGATGTATATAAATTGGTTCAGGTTGTTCAGTCATTATTTTTCACTTTATTTTCAGATGTACAGTTATATCAAAAGTTATTTATTAATAAATGTTGACAAAATGTTTCTGAACCGTACTGAATTTATTTGATTTGACGATCAGTTATTGATTAGATGCAGACACTAATAAAACTACGAGGTTACATCAACATATATCACACTAATTCAAGTTAGACATTAACATTTCCTGAACCTTTGCTTTAATACATTTTCTCTGACTGGACCTCTTTGAATTTTAGTTGAATACAAAAAACTCCCAAAGACGGAACAGTCCACCAACTTACAGTAATAGGCACACTCTGCAGGAAAGAGGTTTTTTTCACCGAAGCACAGGTGTTTAATAAACATGTTAGGTGCATATATATTCCCTTCTTTCTTGAATCTGTTTCCTCATGCAAAATAAAATGTGACAAATATAGATTAAAAATGAATGATATTTAATTACGATTAATCGAAATTAATCCACAGCAACCCTGTGATTAATTTGATTAAACATTTTAATTGTTTAACAGCACTAATATATATATATATACATATATATATATATGTATATATATATATATATATATATATATATATATATATATATATATATATATATATATATATATATATATATATATATATATATATATATATATATATATATATATATATATATATATATAGGCATATTACGTTTCATAAAAGCACTTGTGTCTTGGGGGGTGGACTCAGAGGATGAGCTCCCTCCAGGGATTCCCTCAGCCACTGGCCTTCCCAAATTCTGGCTTAGGGCCAGCTCCTCTGCCTCCGTTAGAGGTGGCGCTGCTGGGCCACCACCTGTTTTACAGGCATCTGCTTTCTTTCTGTTGGCTGAGTAGAAGTCTGTGTTAGTTTAAATAGGCATAATTATTTAACAGAACATGATATGGATGCAGACATTTAGGCTATGTGTGGGACAAAACAACTGCAGAGTCAAACAGCCACTTAATATTTAGGCTACTTCACAATGTGAAATATGATCAAAATGAGGTACCTCCATGAGATTATGCTGAGATCTTACCAGTTTGAACAATGTTTTCATATTTCATCTTAAGCTGGTGCCAAATGCGCTTCTCCCCTGCGGGATTGCACCTAAATGAAATAACTTAATAGGCTACTATTTAAACAGTTTACCCCTGTAATATTATTGTGATTTAAACTTAGGCATTGACGTGTTCAAACTCGCCATATGTGTGCATTAAGATTTCCAATTCAAGTGGGGTGTAAAATCCAGTTGTTTTGTTTTGGGTTTATTAGGTTTTTTTTTTTAAAAAATATTGCAGTAGATAGGTTAAAACGGTTCAAATAATGCAATTAATTTCTGTTGATTGTCTTCTGCAGCTTTTGTATGAGGAGTGGGCAAATTACAGTGTGTTCTACAAGTATCAGCCCATCGGACTTGTGCGGTAAGAAGACATTTCTTTAGGTATTACTTTATGGCCATTCATGCTTATATTTCAACATCTGTATACTAATTGTAGTTTAATGATCTTAGTTTAAAGTCTTCTGAAGTCATTCCACCATTCGAAATTATGATAGTTGTTCTGTCTTTGTTTTTTTTGGGGGCACAAGCCCATTAGCATTTGTTATTTCCATCTTGCATCCTACCGTCCGTCTTTTGTCAAGTTGTCAGTTGTTTGCATAACCTAATGAGATCAGTGCAGAGCTGTCAGATGATGTGCACTTACCATAAATACCCAGCAAGGGCTCCCCACCCAATAAAAGTAAAGTTTAATTATTTAGCATCAATTCAATTCAATTCAATTCAATCTTATTTATATAGTACCAATTACAATTCAATTTGTCTCAAGACTCTTTACCAAATCCATATGCCTAAATCCCCAGAGCCAGCCCTGTGGCAAGAAAAAACTCCCTTTAAACTGGAAGAAACCTTGAGCAGAACCGAGCTCATATCGGGGGACCCATCTGCCGCTGGTCGGCTGGGTTTAGAGGGACAGAAGAGATAAAGGGGGTGAGGGAGGGAGGGGGATGTAAGAAGAAGGAGGTGGGGGACAAGGAATCACATAACACACATTGGGACACATGCATGATAACAGTAACGTACATGATACATACAGAGTACAAGGCAACATTGAAACTGATTCATAAGTTTACTGTTATGATATTAGGCTTCGGCATTAAATATATTGCATATGTAGCTGGTAGTAAGATGCAAACAGTGTGTAGATGAGCATATCAAGTATAGTAAGAGCGATTCAGAGTCCATCCATCCATCCATCCATCCATCCATCTATCCATTGTCTACCACTTATCCGGGGACGGGTCGCGGAGACAGCAGGCGAAGCAGGTCATTCCAGACATCCCTCACCCCAGCGACGCTTTCCAGCTCTTCCTGGGGGATCCTGAGGAGATCCCAGGCCAGACAAGATATATAATCCCTCCAGCGAGTTCTGGGTCTGCCCCGGGGTCTCGTCCCAGGCGGACGTGCTCGGAAAACCTCCAGAGGAAGTCTCCCCGGAGGCATCCAAATCAGATGACCAAACCACCTCAACTAGCTCCTTTCGATGCGAAGGAGCAGTGGCTCTACTCCGAGCTCCCTCCGGATGTCTGAGCTTCTCACCCTATCTCTAAGGCTGAGCCCAGCCACCCTGCGGAGGAAGCCCGTTGTATCCGCAATCTTGTTCTTTCAGTCACTACCCAGAGCTCATGACCATAGGTGAAGGTTGGAATGTAGATGGACCGGTAAATTGAGAGCTTCGGCTTACGGCTCTGCTCCCTCTTCACCACGACAGTTCGATACAACACCCGCATTACTGCTGATGCTGCACCAATCTGCCTGTCCATCCCACGCTCCATTTTCCCATCACTCGTGAACAAGATCCCGAGATACTTGAACTCCTTCACTTGGGGAAGCAACTCCCCCCCAACCCAGAGGGAGCAATCCACCGTTTTCTGGCAGAGAACCATGGCCTCGGACTTGGAGGTGCTGATCCACATCCATGCCGCTTCACACTCGGCTGCAAACCGCTCCAGTGCATGTTGAAGGTCATGCTGTGAGGAAGCCAACAGAACCACATCATCTGCAAAAAAGCAGAGATGCGATCCTGAGGTCCCCAAACCAGACACCCTCCTCACCCCGACTGTGCCTTGAGATCCTGTCCATGAAAATCACGAACAGGATCAGAGACAAGGGGCAGCCCTGGTGGAGTCCAACACCCATTGGAAACGTGTTTGACTTTGTGCCGAGTATGCAGACACAGCTCTCACTTTGGTTGTACAGGGACCGAATGGCTCATGTCAGTGAGCCCGGTGCCCCATACTCCCGCAGTGCCCCCCACAGAGCCCCTCGAGGGACACAGTCATAAGCCTTCTCCAGATCCACAAAACACATGTAGACTGGCAGGTCAAACTCCCATGACCCCCTCAGCAGCTCCACAAGAGTAAAGAGCTGGTCCACTGTTCCACGACCAGGATGAAATCCGCATTGTTCCTCCTGAATTCGAGGTTCAACAATCAGTCGGAGCCTCCTTTCCAGCACCCGAGAGTAAACTTTCCTTGGGAGGCTGAGAAGTGTGATACCCCTGTAGCTGGCACACCCTCTCCAGTGCCCCTTTTTGAAAATGGGGACCACCACCCCGGTCTGCCGCTCCCCAGGTACCATACCCGATGCCCACGCGACATTGTAGAGACGCGTCTGCCAAGACAGTCCAACAATGTCCAGAGCCTTCAGCATCTCAGGGCAGATCTCGTCCATACCTGGTGCCTTGCCACCAAGGAGCTTTTTAACTACCTCAGCAACCTCTGCCATAGATATGGATGAAGATTCCCCCAAGTCTTCAGGCTTTGCCTCCTCCACAGAGGACATGTTTACCGGGTTCAGGAGTTCCTCAAAGTGCTCTTTCCACTGCCCGACAATATCCCCAGTACAGGTCAGCAGTTCTCCACCCTAACCGTACACAGCCTGAGCAAAGCCCTGCCTCCCCTTCCTGAGGCGTCGGACGGTTTGCCAGAACCTCCTTGAGGCCAACCGAAAGTCCTTCTCCATAGCCTCCCCAAACTCCTCCTACAACCGAGTTTTTGCTTCCGCGACTGCTGCAGCTGCCTCCCTTTTGGCCAACCGGTATCCGTCAGCTGCTTCAGGAGACCCCCGAGCAAGCCAAGCCCAAACAGTCTCTTTCTTCAGCCTGACGGCTTCCCTTCCCTCATAGGGTTCTTGGGTTGCCGACCCGACAGGCACCAGTGACCTTCAGGCCACAGCTCCTAACAGCCGCCTCTGCAATGGAAACTTTGAACATGGATCACTCAGACTCCACGCCCCCAACTTCCCCGGGGATGCAGGAGAAACTCTTCCGGAGGTGGGAATTGAAGAATCCCATGGATAGGGTCCTCAGTTCCCAGTTCACCCTCACTACACGCTTGGGTTTACCAGTCTGTCCGGCAGCCTTCCCCGCCACCGGATCCAACTCACTACCAGGTGGTGATCAGTTGACAGCTCTGCACCTCTCTTCACCCAAGACATACGGCTACAAGTCTGATGATACGACTATGAAGTTGATCATCGACCTTTGACATAAGGTGCTCTGGTACCAAGTACACTTATGAGCAACCTTATGCTCGAACATGGTGTTTGTTATGGCCAGTCCATGACTAGCACAGAAGTCCAATAACAGAACACCGCTCGAGTTCAGATCGGGCAGGCCGTTCCTGCCAATCACCCTCCTCCAGGTTTCAGAGTCGATTGGTGGAAATGGGATGGGCAGCTGGAAACAGTGGGCTGGAGGAAAGACAGCAGCAGCATCCCACGGTGGACATGATGGAGACTGGTGGGACAGCAACCACAGATCAGAAGCATCCAGCTCTGGGACCAGGGACACTCGGAGAAGGACACAGGGGGAAACAGAATGATTGCAATGCAATGATGGTATATATAGTAAATACATAGGTAATGAGGGAAGGACTCAGTAAGTTTCTGAGATATTTGGGGACAATACAATGGCTTCAGTCTTGTCTGAATTTAGTAGCAGGAAAGTACAAGTCATGCAGGTCTTTATGTCCTTAAGACAATCTTACAGTCTTGCTAGCTGATCAGTTTCCTCAGGCTTCATAGATAAATACAACTGAGTGTCATCAACTTAACAATGGAAATTAATACAATGCTTCCTAATAATATTGCCTAAGGGAAGCATGCATAATGTGAATAGTGTCAGTCCTAAGACAGAACCCTGAGGAACTCCAGGATTAACCTTAGTATGCTTAGAAAAGTCATTGTTGAAGATGAAGAAACTGTTGAAATAAGCTCAGAAAGACATATAGGAGTGAAGAAGTCTAAATTTCCATCAGGTCTTACAGCCAATTCTAAAGCAACTGTACTCGATGACACATCTGTGACAGTTGTAGGAAGGGCCAGATTAATTTTTTCTCTGATTGTAACAATTTTATCTGTAAAGAATCTCATGAAGGCATTACTGCTCAGAGCTAAAGGAATACAAACATCAGGGAACTTTACATAGTTAGGCCAAGATCTTGCAATAATCCATCCATCCATTATCTATACACCGCTTAATCCTCACTAGGGTCGCGGGGGGTGCTGGAGCCTATCCCAGCTGACTCGGGCGAAGGCAGGGGACACCCTAGACAGGTCGCCAGTCTGTCGCAGGGCCACACACAAAGACAAACAATCACTCACACATTCACACCTACAGGCAATTTAGAATATTCAATTAACCTCAGCATATTTTTGGACTGTGGGAGGAAGCCGGAGTACCCGGAGAAAACCCACGCATGCACAGGGAGAACATGCAAACTCCATGCAGAAAGATCCCAGGTCCGAGCCGGGACGTGAACCGGGGATCTTCTCGCTGCAAGGCGAAAGTGCTAACCACTACGCCACTGTGCAGCCCTTCTTGCAATAATATAAAGAAAAAATTATCTTCATGAGGAAGCAGTTGGGTGAGGGGAAGGAAAAACTCCCTTTAGG
Organism: Amphiprion clarkii; assembly: GCA_027123335.1. Classification (NCBI taxonomy): domain Eukaryota; kingdom Metazoa; phylum Chordata; class Actinopteri; family Pomacentridae; genus Amphiprion; species Amphiprion clarkii. Next base: position 28,888,254 of record CM049570.1, on the reverse strand, counting down.
GGAGGAAGAAACCTTAGAAAGAACCAGACTCAAAGTGGACAGGGGAGAGAGAAAAGATGTGCCTTTGAGAGACAACAAACGATAATCAGTTACATTTTTGTCTTGTGCAGATACTCTTAGAGTTACAGAACTCTCTCTCTGAGTACAAGCTATAGTGCATTGTTCTATGTATTTAATTATGTGGCTTGTTTGTTCCGTCAACTTCCTGGATAGTACTTGTCTCTACTACCTCAAACAACATTTGCTCAGCACTGCCTGCTACATTGTTTTAATGCTGAGCTTATTTCACATGTTTATACACCAATTTAGTATATATAATCAAAATTATTTCCATCTTTTTGTGTTTTGTTTAGGAAGTACTTTGGTGAGAAGATTGGTTTGTACTTTGCCTGGTTGGGTCTGTACACCCAGATGCTGATTCCTGCCTCTGTAGTGGGGGTCATTGTCTTTCTTTATGGATGTGCAACAGTCGATGACAACATACCAAGGTAAACAGAAATAACTACAAACACACACGCACAAGCACAAGCACAGAAATGACTTACTTATTCAGATATTTGCTGAACTCCTCAATGAGTGTATCAAATGGGCCCTAATTAAATTTTCTCAAATAGTCAACAGTTATAGTCAATCAGAATCACTCATGAGAAGTTAAGAAGTCATGCTACTAAGCTGCTACTAAGAAAACTTGATTAACACTACTTTCTACATCATGAAAACTGATAATTGAAATTACTGCAGCTTTGTTTTTGACCCAGCAGATTTTGTCATATTTCAGAGCCATAGGGGTCACCTGATACTTAAGACTACCATGATGATCTGTTGCATCATTGCTCCTTGTTTTTCTTGTTGCTGAAGATAGTTATTGATGACTCTGGCCATATGTTTTGGGTTAATTTGGATATGGTATGGTATTGTGTTACCAATAGGAATTAAAACATCCAAAGTGTCTAAAACTTTTACACTGTGTATAAATTGGAAGACCCTGGGTAAATTTTTGTTTTCAGTATGTATTAGCCTTATTTCTTACGGTATGAGTTATTATCTTAGTTAGACATGCTATTCAACAAGATACAAGGACCAACGGTACACCTTTCTTTTTCTCGTCACGGAGCAGGAAGAACTTCTCTCAGGCCAAAACAGCCGTTAGCGTTGAGTCTACCAGGCCTGACCCGTTGCACTCACATGACCAGTTACTCACTCTCTAGAGCTTACACGTACTCTGCCACGCACAACTGCATGGCTTTATACTCTAACAACTGATCAAACACTAGCACTTGTGAAATTTGTTTAGAAATCCATAAGCAGAATCAAAATTAAGCTTTCTTAGCAATTCTTTCAGAATCAAAACTTTTGAATGGGGTTTTGGTGCTGAATCCGAATGTTGAGTGGTAGCTATTGTGTTTCTACCTCCCACATCAAAAATAAAGTAAGATAAAATGAACTGTTAAATAAACCTAAGGTTGGAATGGGGTCAATACTGGAAAAAGATGTTTGCGAATGTAAACCAATGAAGGAAGGTAAAGACAAAGGAAATATAAATGTGAAAAAGCAGAAGAGGAAGAAGAAATACAAAGAGCTGGAGACAGAAGAAAATGTTTGATGAATTTGTTCAGAATTTAGGGCCTCCTGTCCTTCCTCTGCCTGCTTCTTATCATCCAAAGGATATTATGACATGCTGCCGGTACACAGTTGTACATCAGTTCATCAGTGCACTGAGCACCAGGAAGTTAACTGCTTCAGTGCAAATGTCAGACGTTTTTTTACTCCACCTTAAAAGTTTTTCAGTTAGTTTTCCCAAACATTTGAATGGTCAAAAGTTTTAGAACATCCGGGTTTTTCCAGTTTTTTTTTTTTGTTTATTTGAAATTCAAGTAGTACAAGTCCAATGAACAACTTGAAATGATACAAAGGTAAGTGGTGAATTGCCATTAGAAAAGGTAAGGTTACCCAAAACTGAAAAATAATGTACATTTCAGAATAAAGCAAAAAGGTCTTTTTCAGGGAACAAGAAATAGGTTAACAACTTAAAGCTGTTCTGCAGCAATGGAGGTTGATCAAGCCTTGAAAGTTGGTGCTACCAAATCCTACAATTGTCCCAATTCTTCTTGATTACTTACAACCCCCTCTGTCTGCATAACAGTAGTGTTGAAGCACACTATACCATACCCTTGAGAGCATTATTTGAACAGTATTGTACTGCAGAAAGTAGTGTGCTGCTATATAAACAGTGAGGAAAAGGTGGTTAACAAAAGAAGAGAGACAGACCATCATAACACTTAAAAATGTAGGTCTTTCATTCATCAGACATTGTGAAGAAAGTCAAGGCGTCAGTGAGTACAGTTTTCTTCACCATCAAAAGGCACTGGGGGAAACTGACAGGAAGGTCTAGAAGAACCAAAGCCACAACAGAATCAGAAGGCAAGTTTCTGACAGTCAACATCTTGGTGATAGGCAGCTCACAGGACAACAGCTTCAAGTTACAGCTCAATAGTGGTCGTAATAAGCCAGTCTCAGTTTCAACTGTGAAGAGAAGACTTGGAGTTGCCAGAATGCCAGTTGCTAGCCAGCTTAGCAATAACAAAATGTTTATTAAATTATTCACAGTCTAAATGTATCATGGGATGGTCAAGTAAACTAGAGCAGAATTTATAATTCATCTAATCAGGTTCGGCTTCATTCAAATTATTTATTTATCGCTTTTCTTTACATACGTTTAGGGCAACCATTCACTTATTGTCATCCCATTAATTTAAAACACCTGCCTTTAATTTTCGCCTTCAAATTAACTGCTAATCTTGGAAGTTCACATATTTAGGCTTTGTGATATCAGATTATTCTCCTCCGTAAATGATTACCAAAATTGACCAAGTATATACTGTATATTTTGTCTCATTTCTTTAATTAATTATTTTCTATTTACTTTTAGAACCTGATGATGTTTTGGGTCTTATTTATTGTGAAATATTGAAAATTCTAGGGGTTCACAAACTTTATATCCTCTGTAGATTTTTGTCACTTTTATGATCATAGTGACCGGTGACCAACATGATGTAAAAACCATAATCTGTTCTGGAAATGAATCAATAATAAAATGCTTTATGTCCACATCAAGCAAAAGGATATCCCTAAAAATCTGCATTTAGCATTTTAGCAGATGTATTAAATACTTAAGACTTAAGAGACTTTATTGTCATTGTTCAGAAGTGCAACGAAATTTGTCTGAAGAACACGACAATTAGCAGCAGTGCAAATAATAAAAATAGTTAAAAATACTCTCAAATAATAAAAAGAAGAATCAAAGTACTATATACAAACAAAGTAAAGTGGTCAGTGCTGATAAAGTGGTCCACAACTATAATGATCATAAATTAGACTACATGCATGCATGTGTGAACGAGGGTTATGCAGACTGACCAGTCAATTCTTTTGGAAAATGGCATCACCATTTTGACAAGATCCCATGGAGATCAGTGTACAGATAGTGAGAGGGTTTTTTTTTCCAGAAGGCGAGAGTTTTTAGAGCTACAAGCAGATTCAAAGCCATTTAATTGTTGTGCAGGCCATTGTTGTGATATAATCCCAAAATATAAATTGATGAAAGCAATGAAGCCTTGTACCCTTGTTATCCTGTAAGGTATATATGTACACTTACTTAACAGTTTTGATTATGTTTAATATTTGTGTGTGTGAATGGGCAAATGAGAGGTGCTTTGCAGACTCTAGCTATGTTTAAAAATATGATATATCTGATGCATATAACCCTACCTATAGTTATGTCTACTCAAGCTTCGTGGTGGTGATACTGATAAGCCTATTAACTCACACATTCACACAGTCAGCATCACTTTACTTTTTTTTTTCCTAGCTTTGTCTCCTGGCTTTGACTGCAGGAGCAGTGATGCTTTGAGCTTTGTATATTGGGTTAGGATTTTAGTTTGTCCCTCATCAGAAATATGAATGGCCATGTTTGTAATTGGTAGCTGTATTTGACCTCACATGAACTTGGCCGTTAATTAGTCTAACCGAACGGTGTCTGCACAAATGTAGTCCCACAAGCATGGAGAGGAGAGGAGAACTACTCCTGCAAAAGTACAGCAAGCAAAAGAACTGAAGTGTTAGCACCAAAATTTAAGCTGCTGAAAGTAGAGAAAGTAAAGGATTCATCATGCCAAGTGGTCCAGTTCAGAATAAAATATGTAATATTATGTGATCGTAAGTACTGATGCTTGGATGTGATTGTCACTGTAATGTTGCAGCAGTTAAAAGTGAATGAGATTTTAGTATTCACAACTGAATAGTTTGTAAATATCCCCCTGGGTATCAATAAGGTTTAGTCTTCTGCGTCTGTTTTTATCACTGCAGTACTTTTGGGAATTAATAGGCTACATCATAATTTATTTGTTGATTATAGTTTAGATTATTAATGTGAATAAGTAATTAATAGTTAAAGTTATACAATAAATGTTGTGGCGTGCGTACGAAATTAACCTCTGAACTGCAGTGCTTTTGTAGTGTGAGTGGGCATTGCTACATCACTGCAATCTGACTTATTAAAAAAAACATTGTTGAAAATATTAAAAAGAAAGTGTTGGCATATCAGTTGTAAATTTTTACTTCTTCTTGAAGCAGGCAACTTTTCCCAGCTCTGGTGGCCTGAAGTGGTCCACCATATTTGATACTAGTTAAGACATAAAGTGTAATTAGTGACATGTTAATATGTTGTCCTAACTGATAGAAATACAACTCTTTGTGCATTTGTGTTATGTGCATGTGTGAATTTCAGCATGGAGATCTGCCATCCAAAGAACAACATCACCATGTGTCCTCTGTGTGACAGAGTGTGCAGCTACTGGAAACTTAGTACTGCCTGTGGAACAGCCCGGGCAAGTCACCTGTTTGACAACCCTACCACTGTTTTCTTCTCTATATTCATGGCTTTGTGGGGTGAGTGAACACATATCAGCTCTTTCACAAATAGACAACTACAATAAGTGTCCATTTTGTGAGTTCTACCTATTAAACAAAAGTTTGGGGTCACTAAGAGATGTCCGTATTTTTGAAAGAAAAGCAGTTTTTTCAATGAAGATAACATTAAATACAGTGTAGACATGGTTATTGTGGTATATGACTACTATGAGTCAGTAGTAATTAGTAATTAAATGTTACCTCTGTTGTTCTAATGATATTCTTCCCGGTTTAAAGCTGCTATGTTCATGGAGCATTGGAAGAGACTGCAGATGAGACTAAACTATGAATGGGACCTTACTGGGTTTGAAGAGGAGGAGGTAAGTAATACCAAAAGACACCATTTGTTATCAAAGAGTTCACGTGAAAGTGTACATTACATATGTTCTTAAAAGGTATTTATATACTTTTAGGTTTGACAAGAGATAAATCACATTTTAAACATAATTCTCATATTTCAGAGTTTCATAATGTTTAGCTATGTGGTTTCACAAGCTAGACATTATGGATGCCTTTTAGGTTTGTTTAATTGCTTTGATAGTGCAGGTATAAGAATTCTAGACTTGTGTCCCATCATTTGAACGCCTTAAGCGTCCATAGTTTTATTTTTCTTGTTTTTTTCCAGGATCAAAGTTAGACTATTGAAAACCAAAGACAACATTATGAAAATGAAAAACAAGAATAAAACAGAAACATCTAACATACTGTAATATTACAAAATTAAAAATCGGTTGTTTAGAGCATCATTAAGAAGAAAGAGTGTAGTGATGAGCTCAATAATCCCAAAGGGAGTTGTAGGACATGGAAGACCACTGCTCATAATGACAAACAAAAGCTGTGTTTTTTTTCCTTTTCTTATGCGTTTTGCTATTTCAAGATATTTCTTGCTTGAAGTGCATTTCCTTAATGTCTGTGCTTTGACTTTTGCACATGTAGTATTTTCTGCATTTCTCTTAATGTTTGTGTCTCATTTTTGTCTGGGCATTGGCATTTATTCTGCTACTTTGATGCTAATCACATTATTTACAGTGTATAGCATTTGTTATGAGGGAACTTGCAGCATTTTAGGACTTGTGTATTTTGCCCTTAAGTGTCATCATATATTTAGAGTAAAACCAGTCATTTTTCTGTGTTTTACTATTTTCTGCATTTGTGGTATTGTATACATGGGAAACATTATGAATATTGAGAATGCAAAAATTATTATTATTATTATTATTATTATTGTTATTATTATTATTATTATTATTATTATTATTATTATTATTATTATTATTATTATTATTATTATTATTATTATTTGGGACATATCCAGGCTAGAAAGGTATTTAGTAGACTTTTTCAATCTCTATAGCAAACTTCCCTTCTCAGCCTATAATGGGTGTTGTTTTTGTACTTACTTACCTTTGCAAATGAATAAAACTAAAAAAAAAAATCAAATTGTATGCACACATAAAAATGGCTGCAAATAAACATTTTGGTAATGAGGGTTTTTCTGTAAACTAAACCTCAGTGTAATGACACTGACACTTTTTTGAGGTAATCACTTGAAATATCAGCACACAATAGTATCTACTGTAGCCCATATCATACTAGCAGTATGAGTTAGGAACCTGGTGACATCACTACAGCCAAATAAGGATGTCCAGAAACAATCCAGCAGTTTATCCGCAATATCTCAATCAATTGATTTTGACGTTACACTGACATGTCACTAATAATCACTTCCCATTTACAAAAACAGTACATACAGTAAGCTGAAGTTGATGCAGAAAGTGTGTCAGTAAACTACTGGGTGTTTTCAGTTAACTGTTAAATTCTGTTGATTTTCTATTTTTATTAATGTCATTTTTTTGTTGTCAGGGTGCATTAAAAACAGAGTCTCCCTAAATATAGGTTCCAAGTAAAACACCAGGTCACAAAAATCAAGAGACTTTGGTACAAGAAATTTCCCTTCGTACTTATATTAATGTCTGTTCATATGTATTTGATTATGAAATATTTCATTTCACTACAATTTGCTCTTTAACACTCCGAGGACATGTGGTGGCATGACGTGATATTTTTAATTAAGGGTTTGTGGTTGTTTTTACTATACTTATTCTTTGTCATTCTGGGTTTGTTTTTCACAGGAAGCTCTAAAGGTTTGGATTAATTCCTATTGTTAAATAAGCTGCTCTCTCCACGCTTCATTGCCTATCTTCTGCTGCTGCCAACCTCTGGTCATTACAAATTGTGCATGATTTGTGTGTTACTTTCAATGATATTTGCAAATGCTTACACCATGTGCAGCATTTACAATGATATCTTCAGTTCACTACACAGTATCTGAAAATTTAAACTGCTTTAATGTGACCCTCAGTGACCAAGCTAAACAAATTGCCTGACATACACCTGCAGAGTCAGCATTAAACTTTTACAAGCTAAAAATATATATACTCCCTAATTTGATGAAAATGAGGAAACCATGATTACATGATTCAGTTATATTTTTGAAGGGCTTCATGATAAAATCTAACATACATATACTCACTAGCCACTTTATTAGGTACATATTGCTAGTAAAAGGTTGGACGCCCTTTTGCCTTCAAAGTTTCCTTAATTCTTCATGGCATATTTTCAACAAAGTGTTGGTAACATTCCTCACAGATTTTGGTCCATGTTGACATGATAGCATCACGTGATGTTGTCAACTAAACATCCATGATGCCAATCTCCCGTTCTACCACATCCCAAAGGTGCTCTAGTGGACTGACATCTGGTGACTGTGGAGGCCATTGGAGTACAGCAAACTCATTTCCATCTTCAAGAAACCAATTTGAGATGATTTGAGCTTTGTGACATGGTATATTATCCTGCTGGAAGTAGCCATCAGAAGATGGATACTCTGTGGTCATAAAGGGGTGGACATGGTTAGCAACAATACTCAGGTAGCATGTGACGTTTAAATGATGCTCAATTGGTACTAAAGGGCCCAAAGTGTGCCAAGAAAATATCCCCCACTCCATTACACCACCACCAACAGCCTGAACCATTGATACAAGGCAGGATGGATCCATGCTTTTATGTTGTTTACACCAAATTCTGACCATCTGAATGTCGCAGCTGAAATCGAGACTCACCAGACCAAGACAACATTTTTCCAGTCTTCTATTGTCTGATTTTGGTGAGCGTATGGCCCAATTGTAGCCTCAGTTTCCTGTTCTTAGCTGACAGGAGTGGCACCCGGTGTGGTCTTTTGCTGCTGTAGCTCATGTTCTTCAAGGTTTGATGTGTTGTGTATTCAGAGATGATATTCTGCATTCCTTGGTTGTAACCAGTGGTTATTTGTGTTACTGTTGCCTTTCTATCATCTCCAACTGGTCTGCCCATTCTCCTCTGACTTCTCATATCAGCAAGGCATTTTAGTCTACACAACTGCCACTCACTGGATAGTTTCTCTTTTTCAGACCATTCTCTGTAAACCCTAGAGATGGTTGTGCATGAAAATCCCAGCAGATCAGCATTTTCTGAAATACTCAGACCAGCCTGTCTGGCACCAACAACCAACCACCAAATCCACCGGTTTCTTGAACATGACAAGGAATTCACTGTACTCAAATGGCCTCCACAGTCATCAAATCTCAGTCCAGTAGAGCACCTTTGGGACGTGATGGCACGGGAGATTGACGTCATGGATGTGCAGCAGAAAAATCTGCAGCAATTGCGTGATGTTGTCATGTCAATATGGACCAAAATTTCTGAGGAATGTTTCCAACACCTTGTTGAAAGTTTGCCACGAAGAATTAAGGCAGTTCTGGAGGAAAAAGAGGGTCCAACGTTTTACTAACAAGGTGTACCATTATCTATACACCACTTAATCCTCATTAGGGTTGCAAGAGGTCACAGGATAGACCTGAGTCTATCCCAACCGACTCATAGTGAACGTAGGGTTCACCTAGACAAGTCACCAGTCTATCACAGAGCTACACACAGAGACAAACAACCAATCACACTCACACCTACAGACAATTTAGTATCACTAGTTAACCTCAGCATGTCTTTGGACCGTGGGAGGAAGCTGCAAAACCCGATGAGAACCCACACTGTACTGGGAGATCATGCAAACTCCAAACAGAAAGAGCCCGATCCCAGGCCCAGGCTGGGGTGTAAATTGGGGATCTTCTTGCTGTGAAGCAACAGTGCTAACAACAGAGCACCGTGCAAGCCAAGTTAAAAAAAATCCCATTCAATACTAAAGGCTTGGTATCAACAGGCTTCAGGTTTGCTTCATTTCAATATCACTTTGCTAACTTTATCACATTTGTCTCTTTCTGGCAAATAAACTGAGTGGAACCTGGGGTGGATCTAGGAAAACTATATACTACAACAGATGTAACAACAGTGCGAGCAAAATATGTGAAATACTATTGCTTTATATTGACAGAAATATATCGGACATATTAATAAAGATAGTTCTGTCCAATGCAATAACACACAATCTACAACCTCATAAAATGGTTGACAAACTAGTTGTACATATTTATAAGGATTATATTATTTTATTTATTTTTGCTTGCGATAACCAACTCACACTGCCTGTCCAAAAAAAAAAATTGCCACCTGAATTTAACTTAGCAAATAGACAAGAGTCTTCCTTTGGACAATTACTGCAGTGATGAATATGTTTCAGCTAGCAACAACTTATTTACCCCTATCTGATGCAGTGAGGAGCTTCTCATATCTTAAATAACAATGTTGGAAGACATATCCTGTGGTCGTAGGAAGGATATTAATCTGTTTCAGAAGGGTCAAATTGTTGGCCTGCATCAAGCAAAGAAAACAACTAAGGAGATTTCTGAAACTACTAAAATCAGGGTAAGATCCGTCCAACACATTATTAAAACCTGAAAGGATAGTGGGGAACCACCATCTTCAGAGTCCAGATTTACCCTGCTCCAAAGTGATGGGCACATCAGGGTAAGAAGAGTGGTGGATGAAATTATGCATTCATCATGGCTAGTGCCTACCATACAGCCTGTAGGGGTTAGGGTTATGATCTAGGGTTGGTCAGGTCCAGGTTCAGCTATGTTATGTTCCCAAAGAATGAGGTCAGCTGACTACCTAAGTATGCTAAAAAAAAAACAAAAAAACAGATCTTTCAGTCGATGGAGTTTTTCTTCCCTGATGGCATGAATATATTCCAAGATGACAATGCCAGGATTCATTAGGCTCACATTGGGAATAAGTGGATCATGGAACCTGAGACATCATTTTCACACGTGGATTGGCCTTCACAGAGTTCAGACCTCAGCCCCAATGAGAATCTTTGGGATGTGCTGGAGAAGACTTTGTGCAGTGGTCTGACTCTCCCATCATCAATATAAGATCTTGGCAGGAAATGAGTGCAACTTTGGACAGAAATAAATCCTGTGACATTGCAGAAGCTTATCGAAATGATGCCATGGTGAATGACTGCTGTTTTCAAAGCTAAAGGTGTACCAATAAAATATTAGAGTGTGCAATTTATTTATTTTTTTGGATGGGCAGTGTATAATTATATGTTATAGTAATATGAGCCAATTAATTGCATAATTCTTCACAAAGAAACCTCACTCCCAGGTTCCAAGAGCAGCAGCAATTTAACTCCTACCAATCTTTACAGTAAGGCAATATTTCTGGTCTTGTGGTCTGGTCACCTCACACTTTTCCTCTTCCGTTCACTTGTACACTAGGCATGAAAATTCACTTAATTGTCTCTCTCTCTACACACACACACACACACACACACACACACACACACACACACACACACACACACACACACATGTATGTATGTATACATACATACATATGTTTGTGTGTGTAATGTTTTTTTTATTTTATATTAGGAACATATTAAAATCTTATATTTAAAAACTGAGTGGTTCAGTAGAATAGAATAGAATAGAATATTCTTTATTGTCATTATACAATGTATAACGAGATTGCAGAGCTTCTCCTTTTCAGTGCAAGGAAATCTTAAAGATAGTGCAAAAACTATCTATTTACATATATACAGTATAAACAACGGAGTGAACATAAATAACAGTGAATGCGTCAGTGGTGTATATTCCACAGATACACTATGTTGTTGGCTTTGTCTGAGACATGTTAGAGTTCAGGGTGGTGATGGCTCTCGGAAAGAAACTGTTTTTAATGCATCTGTAGCGCCTTCCGGAGGGCAACAGATCAAAAAGCTGAGAACCGGGATGTGAACTGTCCTTGATGATGTTCTGAGCTCTGCTGAGGCATCGGGTGGAGTAGATATCCATGAGGGAGGAGAGAGGACAGCCAACAATCCTCTGTGCTGCTTTGACTGTCCTCTGAAGCCTCGCTCTGTCTGCCTCAGTGCAGCTCCCGCACCAGGTGGAAACACAGTACATCAGCAGGCTCTCTATGGATGAGCTGTAGAAGGCCAGCAGCAGCTTCCTGTCCAGGTTGTTTTTTCTGAGGACTCTCGGGAAGTGTAGCCGCTGCTGAGCCTTCTTTATGACAGCCGTGATGTTCTCTGTCCAGGAGAGGTCATCGGAGATCTGGACTCCCAGGAACCTGAATGTGTGGACTCTCTCCACACACTCACCATTGATGTAGAGGGTGGGCGGGTCAGTTCTGTTCCTCCTGAAGTCCATGATGATCTCCTTTGTCTTTGAGGTGTTTAGTGTCAGGTTGTTTACTGAACACCAGGTTGTGAGTTTCTGGACCTCCTCTCTGTAGGCTGTCTCATCACCTTTTGAGATCAGACCGACCACTGTGGTGTTGTCAGCAAATTTGATGATGATGTTGTTTCTGTGGGTCGGTCTACAGTCATAGGTGTAGAGACAGTACAGGAGGGGGCCCAGCACACAGCCCTGTGGTGTACCGGTGCTCAATGTGCGGGTGGAGGAAAGGTGGGGGCCAAGTCTCACAGACTGGGGTCTGTTGGTTAAGAAGTCCTTAATCCAGCTGCATGTGAGAAAGGGGAGGCCCAGGATGTCCAGTTTGTTTATCAGGATGTCTGGTATGATTGAATAGGTGAGTATGCCTGGATTAGTGTTGTTTTCATTACCTCTGAAGCTTTCAAAGGAAACAGCCTATAAGGAATAGGAAGAGTAATGCTAATGTAGTGGGGGTAAGGGTTATGTTTTTGAAGTGTTATTGTAATGTGTGTTTGGGGTGAGAGGATTTGATTCACTGATAGAGCATGTGTATGTAGGTATGGTAGGGGATGGATGCCATTAAAACGAACCCCCTGCACACAGCACAACATTCCAATTTCCAAGTGCTGTCACTCCAGTGTAGAGCTTCTAGCTTTTGTCTCAGGAGAGTCAGATTCGGATGCTATACTTTTTTGTAAGCTGTTTCTCCACATTATTGAGGTTTACTGTTAACTTCCAAGAGGTTTATTTCTATTCTGAGCTCCCTCTGGATGTCTGAGCTTCTCACCCTATCTCTAAAGCTGAGCCCAGCCCAAGAAGCTCATTTCGGCTGCGGCTACCCAGAGCTCATGACCATAGATGAGTGTTGAAACGTAGATGGACTGGTAAATTGAGAGCTTCACCTTGCAGCTCAGTTCCCTCTTTACCACGATGGCTCGGTGCAACGTCCGCATTACTGTGGATGCCGCGCCAATCTGCCTGTCCATCTCTCGCTTCATTTTTCCATCACTCGTGAACAAGATCCTGAGATAGTTGAACTCCTCCACTTGGGGAAGCAACTCCGTCCCAACCCGGAGGGAGCAGTCCACTGGTTTTCAGCAGAGAACCATGGCCTCAGACTTGGTGGTGCTGATCCGCATCCCCGCCGCTTCACATTCGGCAGCAAACCACTCCAGTGCATGCTGAAGGTCACAGTCTGATGAAGCCGACAGAACCACATCATCTGCAAACAGCAACAATGCAATTCGAGGTCCCCAAACCGAACACCCTCCTCACAGTGGCTGCACCTTCAGATCCTATCTATGAACACCACAAACAGGATCGAAGACAAGGGGCAACCTTGAGTCCAGCACCCACTGGAAACATGTCTGACGTTGTGCCAAGTATACAGACACAGCTCTCACTTTAGTTGTACACACCCCAAATGGCTCGGTACCCCATACTCCCACAGTGCCCCCCACAGAGCCCCATGGCCGTAGGCCTTCTCCAGATCCATAAAGCACATGTAGACTGGCAGGTTGAACTCCCATGCTAACTTCAGCAGCTCCGCAAGGGTAAGGAGCTGATTAATTGTTACAAAACCAGGACCGAATCTGTATTGCTTCTTCTGACTCCAAAGTTTGACAATAGGTCAGAGCCTCCCTTCCAGCACCCGAGAGTAAACATTCCCAGGGAGGCTGAGAAGTGTGATACCCCAGTAGTCGGCACACACTCTCCGGTCCCCCTTTTTGAAATTGGGAACCACCACCCCGGTCTGCCACTCCACAGGTACCGTACCTGATGCCAACGCGACATTGTAGAGATGTGTCAGCCAAGACAGTCCGACAGTGTCCAGAGCCTTCAGCATCTCAGGGCGAATCTTGTCCACACCTAGTGCCTTGCAACCGAGGCGCTTCTTCTTCTAGAAAAAAACTAAAGTGCAGTGTACATTGTGCAAGAGTGCAGTTGTGTGTGTGTGTGTGTGTGTGTGTGTATGCACGTGCGTGTATGTGTGTGTTCGCGCATAGATCTATATGTTATTTACATGTTTACATTAGTCCCATGTGCTGTAGTAGACAGAGATGCTGTATTTTTGGGTTAGAGTTCACAGTCCTGACTGCGATGGAAAGAGACACAAAGACTATGTAGATCTGCACATTCTAGAGGAAACAACATTGCAGAATTACACATAAGCCATTTTGAAATAGGAAGGATTGTTTTCATGGATGTACATTAATTTTAAGTGCCCATATGTGCTACTGACATAATGAAAACCTCCCAATAAATGGAGACCTCTAAATTCTCAGCTTGAAATCCTCCTCTATTTTTACTTCTGTTTTCATATAATGTCAACCCATGCTTTAACAAGCATTTTTTGTGGTCCCTGTTGACACATTCATGAATATTATTTAAAAGGAAGCTATTTCTGTGTGTTTCAGTGTTTTATTTACACACAAGTGTGCAGTGTTGACAGGTTGACAAGGAAAACAAAGGTTTTGACTTTTGATGTCAGAATGTAGGTTGTTGTTTCCTTTGTTTACATGAGGAGATTTTGTGAAATGGCAGATGTGGATAAAAAGATCGCTGGTGCTAACTTTGCTAACAGGACTTTTCACATGTTTACAGACAAATGTACAACTATTCTTCCACTATAGTTAGGAACAGAGGCTTCAGCATAAGTCTGAGCATACAGTGCATAACATATTTGCCCCTCTACAGAAATCTTCTATTTTTGTGTATTTGTCACATTTAAATATTTCAGATCATCAAGCTAATTTTGATGTAAGACAAAAATAACCCAAGAAAACACAAAATGCAGTTTTTAGATGATGATTTTTTTTTTTGATGGAAAAATGCTATCAAGCCTCACCTTGCCAGTTGTTTGGTAATTGCATTCAATTTCACCAGCCACACTCACATATGATTACTGTCAGGCTTGTTGAATCTAAACATCACTAAATAGAACCTGTCTGGCATTGTGAAGTAGCTAAAGGGTCTCAAAAAGCAGCACATGATGCCACATTCTAAAGCGATTCAAGGACAGATGCAAAACAAAGGCACTGATATTTTGCAGTCTGGAAGGTTGCAAAGCCATTGCTAAGACTCTGGGACTCCAGAGAACCACAGTGAGAGGCATTATCCATATAAATGAAGAAAATATGGAACAAGAGTGAACCTTCCTTTTATATATATATATGAGCCCCAAGACTTTTGGAAAAACATACTGTGGACTGATGAGTCAAGGGTGGAACTTTTTGGAAGACACGGGTCCATTACATCTGGAGTACAGCTAATACTGCATTCCACAAGAAGAACATGATACCAACAGTGAAACATGGTGGTGGTAGTGTGATGGTTTGGGGCTGCTTTGCTTCCACAGGACCTGGACAACTTGTTATCATTGATGGAGCCATGAATTCTACTCTCTATCAGAAAATCCTTCTGGATAATATCCACCATCAGTTCATGACCTAAAGCTCAACACAAATGGATTCTGCAGCAATGACAATAACCCAAAGTACATCAGCAAGTCCATCTCTGAGTGGCTCAAAGAGAATAAAATGAGAGATTTGGAGTGGCCGAGTCAAAGTCTGGACTTGAATTCTGTTGAGATACTGTGGCAAGATTTTAAAAGGGCTGTTCATGCTCAAAAACCATCTAATATGACCAGACAAAAAATATCCTGCAGAAAAGAGGGCCAAAATTATTCCATGGTGAAGTAAAAGACTGATAACAAGTTATCACAAATGTTTAACTGCACTTGTTGCTGCCAAGGGTGGACCAAACCAGTTATTATATTTAGGGGGCCAATAACGTTTTCACAGGGGTGATACAGATTTTCTAAAAATCTTCAATAAACCGTCATTTAATAATGGCATTTTGTGTTTTGTGGGTTATCACTGTATGATCCTCAATGAACATAACTATTCATGAGCTCAAACATTTAAGTGTGAGAAATATACAAAAATAGAAGATTTTGGTAGGGGTGCAAATACTTTTGCATGGCACTGTATGATTCTGCCATTCCACCATTGTTGGTAAACACATACCCAAGTATGTGTGGATGAAGCCTTTCCACTTTTTCCCTCCCATTTGTCTTCATTAATTTGTTAGCACTAAAAAAGGAGCATTTTATTCCAAATTAATTGCTGTTTTCTTGCACATCACATCTGTGAAACTTGTTTCTTCAAACACTGATGTCCCTGTCTATCTTGTACATCTATTTTAGTTTGTTAATGTGTTTTACTGTGAATGTCTGTCATTTTTCTTTGTGTAACCATCATAGGACCATCCCAGGGCTGAGTATGAATTCAAAGTAATGCAGAAGTCTCTGAGGAAAGATAAAAAGTCACACCACAAGGTAAATACTGTAGACTGAACATGAAATATTTGCATTTTTCAAGATTTACTGTTTGTGTTAAAAAGTTATCTGTTTTGTTTTGTAGCACTTTTGTATTGCATTTCAGTTGCTTTCACCTATATGCTTTAATCTGTGCAAAAAGAATGTTTCTGTGTCTGTAGGCCTAAATCTACCTGCCAACTATCTGATAACCACACCTAATATTTCTGCAACTATGCCCTCTTTTCCAGTCTCTTGATTTGGTAGCACAACTCATTTCTGTAGTTAATTAAATTGCTGTGCCTTGACTGTGTCACAATAGCGTTAACATGAACAATTCACAAACAAACTAATCTGTTAGAACAGGTTTGGAAAAGGTTTGAGGTTACCAAGACAGTTTCATGGTTTCCATGAAAACTCACAAATTTATTCATGCGTTACCATATTTGCACAAGGGTTTTCTAATCATCAGTTCGCCTTTCAACATGATTAGCTCACTCAATGTACCATTAGAACAGAGGACTGATGGTTGCTGAAAATGTTCCTCTGTACCCCTATGTAGATATTCCATTAAAAACCAACCTTTTCCAGCTAGAATAGTCATTTACCAAATTAACAATGTCTAGACTGTATTTCTGATTAATTTAATGTTATCTTCAGTGAAAAAAAATGCTCTTCTTTAAAAAAAAATAAGGACATTTCTAAGCAACCCCAAACTTTTGAACTGTAGTGAATTTTAATTAATTTTACAAAAAATCCCCATGTTATAAAGAACAGCACACAGACCTTCCAAATCTTGATCCATTTGTACAGAGGTGATGGTGGATGTTAGTTACTGGGTACAAATGTATAAGATGATAACAGCTGTATGACAGTACAGTATGCTGGAAGATGGTGTGATTTGATCGATTTTTACCCAGTGTATTTAAGTCAGTGAGGTCATGAACATGAGCCTCTATTTAGTCTATGACAATTTATCCTGGCTAGTTTGAGAATAGAAGCAGGGGTGCTTATAGACCTCTGAGAGTTTCCTCTTAAACAACTGTATGAACCACTAAATAGGCAAAAATGAGAAAAATAATGCATAATGCTGATTTTAGTGTTGTCTGGCTTTGATAGCCACTATGTCTTACAGTACCAAGCAAGTTTACTCTTTTTATTGTGTTCAAGTGAGCACAGTGAATGTGTCTTAGGTGATTTGTCGTTTAAAGGCACCTGTATCTGGAAGGTCCCGTCACTGGTGAATGAGTGCTCACTAGAACTACACCCTGAAGACACAAGACCACTCAAAGATACTCTGTGAAAAGGTTATTGAAAAGCATAAATCCTGGAATGGATACTAGAAAGTTTCTAAGTGCCTTGAGGCAACTGTGCAAAAAAAAAAGAGAGACTTGTGAGAGAGGCCACCAAGACACCTATGACTCTTCTGAAGACGTTACAAGGAAGAGACTCTACATACAACTGTTGCCTGTTTTTCACCAGTCAAAACTTTGTGGCAGAGTGGCAGAGAATTAGCCACTGTTGAAAAACGGCTTGTATTAAATATTTAGAGTTCATTAGAAGGCCCTTGGGGGACTCTGAAATCAATTGGAAGAAAATTCTTTGGACTGATGAGACCAAAACTGAACTCTTTGGCCATCCAACTAGATAGTATGTTTGGCAGACATCTGTACCATAAGACATGGTGGTGGCAGTATCATGATGTAGAGATGCTTCTTCAACAGCAGGCCCTGGAAGACTGCAAAGACTGTAGAGGGTAAAATGGGGCAGTGGTGGCGCAATGGTTATGTTCTGGACCCATGATCCGAAGGTCGGAGGTTCATGGCTGGTGCACTCTGGGATAGCCTCTGGGCATTAATAAAGGTAGGGATGTGGCAAAGTATAGGGAAATCCTGGAGGACAGCCTGATGGAGTTTGCTAGAGAAATGCTACTTGAAAGCTACCCAGCAAGACAATGGCCTGAAGCATAGAGCCAAAGCGACACAGAAATGGTTTAAAGACAACAAGGTGAATGTTCTGGAGTAGCCAAGACAAAGCCCAGACTTCAATCCAATTGAGAATTTGTAGCAAGACTTGAAAAGGGCTCTTTACTCACAATACTCATGCAACCTGACAGAGTTTAGACAGTTTTGCGCGGACTCTGTAGATTCATCCAAAGACAGGACGGCAGCAGGGTCACCAGTAGCTCCACCAACAACAATTACAAAATATCTTACCACAGAAGTGCATTTGGACAGACAGCCTTTTCAATCAAATTAGCTTACAATGTTCTATGTGTTGTTTTTAACAGTGTTGTTGGTCCCCTTTGTCTACTTTTACTGAAAAACCAACCAGGGACAGGCGTTGAAAATTAGCTTAATGCTATACACTCTATATGCAATACATCAGATGTTTTCTATGTTAATTGCATGGTCTCTGATCAAATAAAAAATAAACTAACCCCTATCCACATATGCTCAATTTGAAAAGCAATATAAGGACAAAACTTCTAAGGGGAATAATACATTTTACTGGCACTATATGTATATCTACTCTTTTAGATGGATTTTTTGCCCAGTGTTTTAAAATATCCTTTTTGAGTGCCTCAAAGTGTGGAGATGGATGTACTCAGAGAGCGTTAGGTCCAGAAGTTCTTCACAACAAGTACAAATCAGAATTTGTGGGCAGTGGTGGCGCAACGGTTAAGTCTCTGGACTACTGATTAGAAGGTCAGAGGTTCAAGCCCCGATGCGGCCACTGTTGGGCCCTTGAGCAAGGCACTTAACCCTTCCTGCTCCAGGGGCGCTGTACCATGGCTGACCCGTCGCTCTGACTCCCCCAATTGGGGAGATATGTGAAAATCAGAACTTCCTCTCGTGGGATTAATAAGGTATAATAAAAAAAATAGAATGCTTTTACTATTAGAATTCAGTGTTTTCACTTCTGCCAAAATTCAGGCTGCGTTCAGGTTGCTCAAAAATTCACAGATGTTGAGCATGTCACACTTCTCTAAATTTACATGTTGCAATTACATGATTTATGTATTTATTTATTTTAGATGGAAAAGCTCACATGTAGAGACCGCCTCCCCGCCTACATGGCTAACATTGTTATGATGCTGTTAATGGTAAGAAAAGTCTTTTTGTATATTGCCTTTCACTGATGCTTTGTGGAAATTTTGTGCCATTCTTATATTCACCCCTTTCAGTCTGCCTGTTCTGTTTGTAATCTTTTAAACTTCTTCACTGTCAGATTGGTGTTACATTTGCCATTGTGTTTGGTGTGATCCTCTACCGGATTTCCACTAAAGCCGCCCTTCATATGAGCTCCAGTTCAATTACAAGAAACCATGTTCAACTGACAGTGAAAACCACTGCAGCCATCATCAACCTGGTGGTCATCCTCATACTGGATGAGGTATATGGAGCTGTGGCACGATGGCTTACTGTGTTGGGTGAGTAAGAAATAAAACTTACTTCAATTAGGTGTCCAGGCAATCTTTTTCTTTATATTCTTTTTTTTTTGCCTGATACACCACCACATGTCAGACAGAAGAACAGCATCCACCAACTGAAACTAACACAAAATTCAAGGTAGGAAAAGTGCTTTTGTAAATTGTGTTTATGGTTTCAGTAATGCTTTCAGTGTTGTGCCATCCACCGCCACCTCTCCTTTAGAGCAGGTCTCCATCCTTTTCCACTTTTCACTCATGTGGGTGTCAGTGAGGTGTGTGTGTGTAGATGTGTGTGCTGGAGATCCATTGCATAATCAGCCGACTGAGGACACCTGCGGCAGGGAGTGGCTCATCTACCTCTAATCTGCACCTGCCATGAAAGAAGGGCTTGGTTCACCACTCTTACTACACACATTCTCTGTGCCGCTTCTCATCTGGATTCCTGCCCCGTGCGGAAGATAGTCTCTCGCCCACCTGGATTATGATTCATCATCATTCATTCTCCATTGATCCGCAACCTGCAGACCCATGCTGCAGTATTCCCCAAGCCACGCCGCTCACTTCCTCAGCCCGCGTTCCCCTAGCCACTCTCCCATTCTTGACTGTCAACTAAGTAGATAGTTTTGTAGCTTGCTCTCGTCAATTGTTATAGTCACTCTCGTTTGATACTTTACTTAGTGTTGTGGGGCTTAAACTTGTTGTGTTTGTTAATCAGTATACAACGATGATCATCATCCCACATTAGTCAGTAAACTGCTCAACCTTGGCCTTCTCCCACCTACCTGCTACTGGATTAAGGACTTTTTAACAAAACATCTTCAGACAGTCAGACATGGACCCCACCTCTCTTCCACAATAATACTCAACACTGGTGCACCGCAGGGATGTGTGTAAAATCCAATGCTCTACTCCTTGTATACCTCCAACTGAGGTATACACTGGCTCACTCCTCCAACTCCATCACACAATTTGCAGAAATGGCATTGCATTTATTTTCAATAAGATGGCTTTTCAGTATGATATTGTCTTAAAATTTGGTCAAACTGTTTATGAATCTATGAAAGGTTGGCAACATGATTTCAATGTTATATCCTTGTGCAGTAGTGTGTTCTGCTTGTGAGCCGGTTTTCCACTAATTGCAAGGTTGTTGGTTTGATCCACAACCCCTCCATGGGTCAAAGTGTCTCTGAGCAAAACACTGAACACCAAGTTGCTCCCAAGGGAGGGCTCGCACCTTGCATGGCATCTTTGCCACCATTGGCATGTGAATGGATCAATGAGAAATGCATTTTAAAGCACTTTGGAACGCAAAGTTTTAAAAACCCATAAATGTTCACTCACAGTTAGGAAATTATGCTTTTTTGTCTTGTTTGATAGGTTGTCAAAACTGGATGACTTAGAAGTTTTAATATAATTGTAAGAAGAAGAAAGTACTATTAGCTGTTCCTTTTTTGTTAAGTGGTTGTCTGTTTTTCATCGCAAATTGTCTGTTCATTTTTAGAGATTCCTAAAACAGACAAAAGTTTTGAAGAACGTCTGATCTTCAAGACCTTCATTCTCAAATTTTTCAATGCTTTCACACCAATCATCTACATTGCTTTCTTCAGAGGAAGGTTAGTAACTTCACATTTGTATGAGTGTAATTTTATAGTTCCATTTTCTGTAATTCTAGCAACTGAATAATATGTACTTTAATATGAATAAAGTCATCAAAGACAAAGGACACTTCTGTTCTTAAATCTTCAATTTTCCCTCTAGACTGGTAGGCAGACCAGGCAGCTACCTATATGTGTTTGAATCTTACAGGATGGAAGAGGTAAGGTTTACATTTTTATAGATTATATATATATATAAAAACTTTCATAACTACTACACTGCAGTTGAACTTAATGAATGAAATGAATTATGTATTTACAGCGCCTATAAAAACTGTTTACCCCCTTTAAAAGTTTCCTTTTCAACACTGAATCATGGTCAAGTTCACATTTTTTTTAGTTTGTTTGCTTTTGCTGAGTTTTTCTTTTTTTTTTCAAGAATTTACAAAAAATACTCCTTCATGTCAAAGTTGAAAATAAGATATCTACAAAGTAATGTTAATTATTGTCAGATTACAAAGGGATCATGAGTGCAGCTCTTTTCAAGTCCAGCCACCAAGTCTCAGGCTTTGACTCTGTGACTCCAGAACGTTAATTTTGTTGTATCTAGACAGTTCCCGTCTAGCTTTGGCTGTATGCATTGAGCAATTGTCTTTCTGAAAAACAAATCCTCTCCCCAAGTTGTACATCTCTTACAGAATGCATCAGGTTGTCCTCAAGTGTTTCCCAATACTTTGCAACATTCAGTTTATCCTCTATCTTCACAAGCATTTTAGGACCCGCTGCTACGAGGCATCACCACATTCTGATGCTTTCCCCACCTTGTGTGATAGGAATGGTGTGTTGGTGATGATGTGGAGTGCTTGGTGTCCGCCAAACATAGCGTCTAGTCTGATGGTCAAAAAGCTTACTTTTGGTCTCATTAGACCAAAGCAACTTCTTTCAGTTGATTTCAGATGACTCATTCATGTATGTTGTGAATTCTAGTAAATACTAATTATGCTTTTTTTTTCATTTTAAGTTTTTAATCCATGAAGCTTTGACTGGTCAAGAACTCAGGCAACAGTTGTATGCACAGTCTCTTCCATCTCAGCTGCTGAAACATAGTCACGCAAATGTGCCATATTCCTTCCATTTCCTAATGATGGATTTAACTGTAACTGAGTGATATTCAGAGACTTAGAAGTTTCCTTCCATCTATTCCGTGACTTATGCTTTTCAATACCTTTTCACAGAGTTGCTTGACATCTTGTCTTTACACTAAGTCTCTTTAGACACATTCCCTGCAATCAAATAATCTCCATTTCACTAATTGTTACACTTCTAACACCATTTGGCTGCACCTGGGTTAGATTGTGTGAGTCACTTTACAAGGGATGAATACCTATACACATACTTAGTGTACGTTCTGTATTTTTTTATTAATTTACATTACTTTGAAGAAATTTGTAAATTCTTGCTCAGTGAAGCTAAATTAACTTGACTGTGATTCAATGTTGAAAAACAATAAAAGTGGAACATTTTCAGAGAGGGAAAGGTTTTTATACACACTGTACTTTTTAAACTTCTTCAGGTTGAGGCACTTACTTGGTCCATTGTCCAAGTCTTTCATGTTGATTTGGGAAACCTGGGCATTTGTGATCAGGTATCAACTTGAACATGCCAGTTAGGTCTTGGGAGACAACACATTTCGAGGAATCTGAGCACAGCAGCTTTGTGAACTCATCACAGTTAAAGAGCAAAAATCAAGGCTTCTAGCAATCATTCTTATATAGGAGTAAAACATATACACAGCACAAATATTTGCTACTAACACCAACTGACACCACTGTGGGTCTTTTTGGACCATAATATGCCAGTATAGAGTCCTGAAAAACTTTGGCTTGTGGCTGGTGATAGGTCTCAGAGTGTTGGCTTTAAGTAGATCATACAAGTGGGATGTACCTCCATGGAGTTTTTGTTTTTTTTTCATTTGTCAGTGCACTCACGTCTGAATGAATGAACAACAAACAGTGAATGAAAGCATATAAGCAAACACACTAATTAATGAACCGTGACCATCACTGGAAGCAGTTGGTACAGCGGTGAGCAATGAAGAATCACTTTGAAACTGAAAAGCCAATTGTAATTCCTAATTGCACCAGTTTAGCAGAAGGAAAGTGACACTTTCATATTGAAGCTTCAGGATTGACATACGATGTCAGTGGGAGGGAGAGGAATGCAGCAGGATGTGTCACTATGACGATCTGCTGGATGAGTTGGTTCAGTAACGCAGAGACAGGGCAAAACCTTTACATAGCTATGTTTAAAAGTGCATTAAAGTAAATGTACTGAGTCAAAGCTAATAGTCATAAAGAAAACATGACATAACAAAATATATTAAAAAAAATAAGCCCATGAAAATGATAGATAAGAAGTCAAAGTCAAATAGAAGAAAAATCCCCATTTAAGTAAAACAAGTAAAATTGCACAGCTGTATTCCAGTGATTTTTTTTTTTTTTTTTAATATACCAAAGGTTTTTGGGGACAAAATTCAGTTCAGCATCCAGCCAATCATGGACGTATTTTTCCCAACAAGTGGTGTTGAGCTTCACTGTTAGAGACGAGGACAGAAGCAAAATTCCTTTAGAGCTTCATTTCAGTTCATGACTTAATGTACAATCCAACTCTTAAATATCTACAGTGATTGCACATCTGGAATACCACTGAACAGATTAATAAAATAATATCAAACATAATCTGTTTGTCTCTTACAGTTCCTGAAATAATAATAAAATGTTATTGGTTGTTGTTTGTATACATGCATACAAATTGGGATACAAGCATATACATTAAAAAAAATAAGACTTAGGAGTTATACATGCAAAGGATGAAAGTCTCTGTCTTTTATGGCTGTGATAGAGAATGGCTTGTTTGTGTCTTGTGTGTGTGTTCATCCTCTACAAACAATCCAATGATGTTGAATTTCCTTAATTTTTTAATTTAAAACTGTTCTGTTCATTTTTGTATAGAAAGTCTTGGGTATTAGGAAGAGAAGAAGGTCAAAAATTCACAGTGGAGAATGCAATCTCCTCTTCTCCATAGGGTTGGCCATCTTCAGAATAGACTTTGTGACTTAAAGGATCACCTACCAATTTTTTAGCTGTGAGAAATGGTCTCTGGATTATCTGTGTGTTGATTTGGAATATGTCTGGCAACAAATTGTTGTTCTGCTTCTTACACACTACAACACTGTGACCAAGAATGAGGAAAATGAGAAGGGAGAGAACACATTATTACAACGCAACATTGTTGTGAATATTGCAGTGTAATACAGCATTCTGAGATGACAGGACAATTAGACCACACACTAATTTGGTGGTAGGCTAGTAAGAAATTTTGTGGGAGTTTCATTTTGGAATAAAAGAGAATTTAAGAGTTGTATGAAGTTTCAGTGAATGAAACTTACTCTTTTGAACATCGTGATGATGCAGCGGTGATTCTGCTGATGGATGGATCTGTCGATGGTTGAATCGGCCTGTTGATGTGGGTCAGAACAACGGTCTCAGAGAACTCAAAGGACTTAATGAGAGAGCTGATGGTACTCATGTCTAACTTGAGAGAGAATGAAGAAAAACTTAAAGCGGTGCTTTCAGGTATGGTCTTCCAAAGGGATTTGTGCATATCAGTAACTCGGGAAGGGGTCTGGTGCAATTTATGTCAGGAAGGATTTATGTCCAGATGTCCCTCACAGAGTTACACTTTTCAGATATTTTCCAGTGGTTTATATGGCTTCAAACCAGCACAATATTGTGACACATCATTTACATGTGTATACTCAAAACAAAACTAAATACACACGAGGCATTATGAGAGAACGAACAGACTTCTTTTAATGTGATTATCAAGATTTTGACCACCACTTCCTGCAGAGTCGAAAGCCAGTCAGGGTGTTTCTAGTGTCCATTTGGTCCTTAGCAGTTCTGATAGTAACTGAGGATGTGGGTCAGTCTTGTGGCACCATGCACAAAGATTCACTATTTGTGAGCAGGCTGCGCTCACTTTGCAGTGGATATTTAAAAAAAAAAAAAAAAACACACAACAGGCAGCAACTGGTTACATTTTTCACTGTGTTGTGTTCAGGAAAAGTTACTTAAAATCCTCCACCTTCTTTATCTCTACTCCCTATAACTTCACACTTCCATTTGGGTCCCTTTCATTCACACACATGTATTCTGTCTTCTTGTCTAACCTTCATTCCTCTCCTTTCCAAGGCATACGTCCACCTCTCTAGATTTTTGTCCACCTGCTCTCTGTCCTCACTACAGACCACAATATCATCAACAATCATGGGGATTCCTGTTTAATTTCATCTGTCAGCCTGTCTATCACCATAGTGAACAAGAAGGGCTCAGAGCTGATCCTTGATGCAGTCGCACCTCCACTTTGAACGCCTCTGTCACACCAACAGCACACCTCACCACTATCTTACAGCCCTCGTACTATCCTGCATGACTCCAACATACTTCTCTGCCACTCCAGACTTCTTCATGCAACACCACAGTTCCTTTTTCGGCACCCTGTCTTATGCTTTCTCTTGATCTACAAAGACACAATGCAGTGCCCTTTGACCTTCTCTGTTCTCCTCTATCAACATCTTCAAAGAAAAATACTGCATATGTTGTAGTCCTGTAGTACCATTCTGCTACTCACGAATGCTCACTTCAGTCCTTAGTCTAGCTTCCACTACTCTTTCCCATAACTTCATTGTATGACTGCTCAACTTTATTCCTCTGCAGTTGTCACAACTCTGCACATCTCCCTTGTTCTTAAAAATCAGCACCAACACACTTCTCCATTCCTCAGGCAAACTCTCTGAGATCTTTATGAACAACCGAGTCAAAAACTTTACTGCCACCTCTCCGAGACACTTCTATACCTCCACAGGTTTATCATCAGGACCAGCTGCCTTTACACTCTTCATTCTCTTCAATGCCCTACTCACTTTATCCTTACTAATCTTTGCTACTTCCTGGTCCATAACGATCACATCTTCTACTCTTCATTCTCTCTCATTTTCCTCATTCATCAGCTCTTCAAAGTACTCTTTCTATCTTCCCATCACACTTCTGGCACCTGTCAATACATTTCCATCTCTATCCTTTATCACCCTAACCAGCACATCCTTCCCGTCTCTAGTCTACCAGTGTGCTTCTACGTCCACTCTTATAAGTCACCCTATGTTTCTGCCTCTTCTGGAAGAAAGTATTCACTACAGCCATTTCCATCCTTTTTGCAAAGTCTGCCACCATCTGTCCTTCAGCATTCCTGTCCTGGATACCAAACCTGTCCTTCACTTCCTCGTCACTTCTGTCGCCTGCACCAATATGCCCACTGAAGTCTGCAACAATCATCACTTTCTCACTTCTTGGGATACTCTGCATAACTGCATCAAACTCCCTCCTTCTCTTCTAGCTCACATCCTACCTGTATAGCATGACCACTAACAGCATTGAATATCACACATTCAGTTTCCAGCTCCAGACTCATCTCTCTATCTGACAGTCTTTTTACCTTCAGCACATTCTTAACAAACTCCTCCTTTAAGATATCTCCTACTTCATTTCTCTTACTATCAATGTCATGATAAAACAGTTTGAACCCTGCTCCAAAACTTCCAGTCTTGCTACTTTTCCACTTGTTCTCCTGAACACACAGTATATCCACCTTCCTCCTCTGCATCATGTCAACCAACTCTGTAGCTTTTCCTGTCATAGTCCCAACATTCAAAGTCTCTCCTCTCAATCGTAGACTCTTGATTTTCCTCTCTTCTCTCTGCCTACAAATATGCCTTCCTCCTCTCCTTCTTCGACCAACAGTAGCCCAATATCCAGCAACACCCTGTGGTCAACAGTACCGATGGCCGTTGTTGTTAATCTGGGCCATGACTGATCTGGTATGGAAGTCGTAGGATTGATTCGCGTATCTGATTTGGCATAGGTTTTGCATTGGATTCCCCTCCTGACACAACCCTCTACATTTATCCAGGCTTGGGAACAGCACAAGGAGGACACTGGCTTGTGCCCCCGTGACGCTGTTTTATATAAAAAAGTTTTTAAAAAATTTAAAAAAAAATTTAAAGCACTGCAATTACAGAAAACACATTACAAAAACTATGAGCAAATACATAAAATAAAAACTAATACAGAACAAAGTGCAAATACAGAAAATACAACACACAAGTATGAAGGATACAAGCAGGTAAGACAACAAGATTCTTTCTTCTTGTCTTACTTGCTTGCACTGCACACTAAACAATAAAAAGTGATGGCCATGACTGGGGCATAGTTGTTGCATATGTTTGTCAATTAAGAGATCTCTCTCTTTCATCATTGCATCTTACAAGTCATGCTTGAACATTCACATAGCTGGTTCAGCGGCCTAAAGGTGTTCTTTCTTTCTTTCTTTCTTTCTTTCTTTCTTTCTTTCTTTCTTTCTTTCTTTCTTTCTTTCTTTCTTTCTTTCTTTCTTTCTTTCTTTCGTTCTTTCTTTCTTTCTTTCTTTCTTTCTTTCATGCAAATCCCTGCCAAACTGGCCTGTTCCCACAACATTACCGCATCATCTATAGTACACACATTGTTACTACAGCCTGTATCCAAAGGAGCTGAAGAAAACACAAAAAGTGCTGTTGGGTTTATTTTTTAGTTGTCTGTTTTCCTTTTATATTCTTGAAATCTTGACCTAGAATGTTATTTTGTTTTAGGTCTGCTTGTTTAAATGCCTTTTTGCTGTAGTTTGGGACTGTTTTGCAGTGTGCTCATGGAGGCTGTCTGATGGAGCTGTGCATCCAGCTGAGTATCACCATGTTGGGAAAGCAACTGATTCAGAACAACCTTTTTGAGATTGGAATACCGTAAGTACACATCACTTTCAATTGATTGTTCATCACTACACATTACATTGTCAAAAAGGGTCTGAGCATAAAATAATCTTTCTTAAATCACTGCTCCTTACAAAGTTAAGTGACAAGGCATCAATACTTTAAAAAATCCTGTATATTAATTCATATCTAGCAACAGTCCTTTGATCTTGTTAAATTGCGTGAAGTGTGCTAACTCTTACAAATCCCAATTTAGGATCAACCATTAAAGTATGTAGCTTTGTGAAACAAGTTATTTCTCTTAAATTTATAATACCAATATTTTACTTGCATAGAATCCAATGAGAAAAGGTGAGAAGAAAATCATTTCCCCTTTCTCCATTTCATACGTTTAGTGTAGGTTACTTCATACAAAAATAGAAATTCTTTTCCCCCTATTGGTAGGGTATTGGTAGGGAACCATGTCACAACAGAAAAAACAGACTCCATTCTTTTCTTGATCCAAGGAAGAAAGAAAATCTATCTCTCAATTAGGCACTGTATTTGTTATTTTTCCAACTGAGAACTTAACAGTGGAAATCAGCAAAAAATGAACATTAAAAAGTAAAAAATTTAATTGATTTCATACCTACAGCACATGTACATTGCCGATAAAGGTATTTGCTACCCTTGAAGGTTTTCCCCGTTAATTGTCTTTCAACATTGAATCATTTTGACAAAAAATTGCCAAAAATAAAAGACTTCCATGTCAAAATGAAAACAGATCTTAAAAAAGTAATATCAATTGATAAAAAATGTAAAACAAGTGACTGGATAAATATTCACCCATTTCAGGTCAGTATTTGGTAGATGCACCTTTGACCACAGTCTTGGCCACAGTTAGTCTTGCATATCCGGAAACTGCTATTTACCTGTACTCTTCTTTGCAAAATTGATCAAGCTCTGTCATTTTGAACAGTGGTGATGATTAACAGTCATTTTCAAGTCCAGCTGTAAATTCTCAGTTAAACTGAGATCTAGCTGATCTGACTCAACTCCTCCAAAACATTTGCTTTGATGCTTTCTGTGTAGTTTTTGCTGTATGTTTTGGGTTGTTGTCTTTCTGGAAAACAGATTTTCTCCCAATTCATGGTTCTCCTGCAGCCTGCATCAGGTTGTCTTCCAGCATTTCCCAATACATTCATTTTAACTTCTGCTTTTACAAGCCTTTCAAGGCCTGCTACCACAAAGTATTGAAACATCATGATGCTGCCATGCTGCATGCAGCATCTATAAAGCTTTGACTGGTGAAGAACTCACTCAACAGTTGTTGTTTGCACAGTCCCTTCCATCTCAGCTCCTGAAGCTTGCAATTCCTTCAGAGGAGTCATATATGTCTTGGTGGCCTCCCTCATTAGTCTCTTTCTGGCACTGTCACTTAGTTTTTAGGGACTGCCTGCTTTGGGCAGAATTTACACATGCCACATTCTTTCCATTTCTTAATGATGGTTTTCACTGTTTTTCATGAGATATTTGGTGACTTGGCAATATTCTTGTATCCATGCCATGACTTATGCTTTTAAATAACCTTTTCAAGGATGTGGTGTGTTGTTTTGTTTTTATTGTGTTGTTGATTGCTGGTTTACCAGCGGATGAAACTTCCAAAAGCAGTTGTCTCATAGTTGAGACACGATCACTCAGATCAGGGGTGTCAAACATATGCCCCGCGGGCAAAAAGCGGCCCACCAGAGGGTAAAAATTACAGAGAAGACATTTAGTGCAAATT
Organism: Amphiprion clarkii; assembly: GCA_027123335.1. Classification (NCBI taxonomy): domain Eukaryota; kingdom Metazoa; phylum Chordata; class Actinopteri; family Pomacentridae; genus Amphiprion; species Amphiprion clarkii. The sequence goes on along the minus strand of CM049570.1, from coordinate 28,858,660 downwards.
GTAAATTTGTAAAACTGTAAATGTGAAATAATTTCTAGACCTTGACTGTTTTGATCATCAAGTGAAGTACTAGATTGTTGAGTTCCAGATACCTGCGACTAAATGATTTGTGCCTTTGGAGATAAACTGTGATCTGTAAGTTGTAATGTGTAAATGATGAACTGAGGCATAATATTGTTGAAACTGCACTTATTTTTCTTAAGAAACTTCAGGTTTTTCATAATGTTCTGTAAAAAAGATGCGTGAACATTTTCAGAATTGTACTTTTTTTGCCCTAAAACAAATGGAAAAAATCGGGGTTAACGTTATTTATAGGTTATTATGCGCTGATTTTACTGTTGCGGCCCACTCGAGAGCAGATTGGACTGCAAGTGGCCCCTGAACTAAAATGAGTTTGACACCCCTGGCTTAGATGATCTCTATTTCTCACTTTGAACACTAATTCGCTGCACCTATGTGGAATTGGGTGAGTCACTTTAAAGGGGGAGCATGGTGGTGCTGCGGTTAGCACTGTCACCTCACAGCTAGAAGGTTCTGGGTTTGAATTTCAGCCTGGGGTCTTTCTGTGTGGAGTTTGCATGTTCTCTCTATGCAGCATGGATTCTCACCAGGTGGTCCCGCTTCCTCCTCCCGAAGACATGCTGAAGTTAATTGGTACTTCTAAATTGTCCATAGGTGTGAATGGGTGTGCTTGGTTGTCCGTCTCTCTGTGTGGCCCTGCAGTAGACTGGTGACTTTTGTCCTAAGTCAACAGGAATAAGCTCCAGCCCCCCATGACTCTACACAGGATTAAGCAGTGTATAGCAAATAGATGGAGTTTACAGGCATGATACTTACGCAATCGCTTATTTTCCGTTTTATATTTTATCCTTTTTTTTGATTTGCAGAAGTTGGTTTTCATTTTGACATTGTTTTTCCTATACATTATTGTCAACAAAGTCATATTGACCATGATTCAATGTTGAAAAGCGATAGAGTAAACCTCTAATACTCATATATGAATACTTATAGTTGGCATGGTTACATATCACTCAAGGAAAGAGAGAAAATGTATGACAATATGTGCAATTCTCCTGAATGTCTGTGTGTGCACATGCATGCATGTGTGGTTGTGTTTTTCTGTCTGTCTGTCTGTCTGTCTGTGTGTCTGTTTGCATGTATGTGACATGTTCCTCAGCAAACTGAAGAAGCTGATTCGATTCATTCGGTCAAAACAAGGAGCTTTTCAAGAAGAAGAGAGGCAGAAGAAGCTGCAGAGATATGAAACTGACCACTTCCTGGAACCATTTGCTGGATTAACTCCTGAATACATGGAAATGAGTTAGTACCACAAACATGATATCCCCATCACAGAAAAACACACTGTCTCACAGTGAAGGAAACTACTGCACCCACATGGGATGCTACCATACTTAGTACTGACACAAGTTAGACCTTTATACACATGTATCGCTACTGTCACTAAAGGGTCATCCCTGACAAAAGGGAGTCATACCTGTGTTTTTGCAGGGTAAGTTCAGCTTCTACTAGCTCCTACTAATGAAGGTCAAATGCCTAAAATTATGTTGCGAGTCACTGCAAAAATGATGTGTTGACACTGTGTGCACAGTGATAGAAACATGCATACACATTCTGTATTAGAATTATAAAGCCTTGCATACTACTGGTTCTTTGACCATGATGAAGAGGGATATTAGTTGATGACCTGAATGAAAAGTTGTGTTACTGCATTAATACAAAGCCTTACTGAATGACATGTAGCATCTGTAGAATCACGTGCTGTGATTCTACAGATGCTACATGTCAGTGTGATGCAGATGCAGATGCCAATGTGGTACTTTGACTTTTTTTTAGCCTCCTCATCATCATTATCATCTTCTTTGCATGAAGTCAATTTATAAATCAAAAATTATCCATGGCAATGCTTTTTGAAAGCATCTTGATTTACTTGACTTGCCTGAAGGGTTAATACAATACTATGTATTTTACATCAACCTAGGGTGGATTTAATCATAGACATGAGCTTGTTAATAGTGACCATTTTCTAATATATTCTTCTGTATTCCTCATTTTCCAGTCATTCAATTTGGTTTTGTTACATTGTTCGTTGCATCCTTCCCCCTGGCTCCACTGTTTGCTCTGCTCAACAATATAATTGAAATACGACTTGATGCCAAGAAATTTGTGACAGAGTTACGAAGACCAGTGGCAGCAAGAGCCAAAGATATTGGTGAGTTATATTTCCCATGCTGTATATCATATAAAAATGTGTGAAATCTTCCAGTGAGATGAAATGTTGCGCCTAACACTTTTGTAAACATATTCCTTGCAACAACAGTGCAATAGGAAACTAATTGTAGACAATTTCGTTGCTAATATGTATTGTTTTGTCCACAGGTATATGGTACAACATACTAAAAGGGGTAGCAAAAGTGGCTGTCATCATTAATGTAAGTAATACATTATTGCATGTTATTTATGCACTGTCTGCAGGTATTCAAATGTATTATTTTATTGTCTCTGTCATCACATTGGTTGTGAAACAATGCACTCAAAATTCCATCAAAATTTACATTCACAGTTGTAAGCAAAAATTTACATACAGTTGTAAAGACCGTGCATATCATGACAAGTTTGAAATCCCGACTCTTACAGTTATTAATTTTCTATGTTGGAATCATTGAAGCTCATGTTTTTGTCACAAAAAACAATCACGCATTTTGGTTCTTTCATAGATCATCTGGAAATATGACAAAATATCCTAGGTGGTAGAGTTATAGGAAACTTTTGTTCCCAACTGTATGTATACATACAGTGGTCATTCGATATTGCACCTGTGGAGTGGCAGACCAAGGTGTGGTTCCAATTTTCAAAAAGGGGGACTGGAGAGTGTGTGCCATCTGCTCGGATATCACGCTTCTCAGCCTCCTCAAGAAAAGTTTACTCTTGACTGCTAGAAGGAGGCTCCAAACGACTGTCAAACCTCGAATTCAGGAGGAGCAATGCGGATTCCGTCCTAGTCGTGGAACAGTGGACCAGCTCATTACCCTTGCACAGCTGCTGAGGGGAGCCTGGGAGTTCAACCAGCCAGTCCACTTGTGTTTTGTGGATCTGAAGAAGGCCTATGACTGTGTCCTCTGAGGGGCTCTGTTGGGGGTGCTGTGGGAGTACGGGGTACCGGGTTTGCTGATACAAGCTGTTTGGTCCTTGTACAACCAAAATGAGGAGTCCACATACTCGGCACAAAGTCAGACATGTTTCCAGTGGGTGTCGGACTCCGCCAGGGTTGCCCCTTACCCCCAATCCTGTTTGTAGTGCTCATGGACAAGATCTGAAGGCATAGCTTGGGTGAGGAGGGTGTCCAGTTTGGGGACCTCGGGAACGCGTCTCTGCCTTTTGCAGACGATATGGTACTGTTGGCTTCATCAGACCGCGACCTTCAGTACCAAACCATCTTGGTGTAGAGGGAGCTGAGCCATAATATATAAAGTCTATATGCAGTCTTTTCCAGGACTCCTCTGGAAACTCCCATGGATGCAGAGAAATCTGCTGTGGCATTTTCTGCTCCATCGGACAGGTTTCACATTCCTTACAGATCTGCTCCACCTCTGAGTCAAGGTCTGGCCACCATACATATTTTCGAGCAAGAGCTTTTTTTTCACTATGCCTTGATGTGCAGTGTGGATCTCTTTTAACGCTGCTTCTCTCATTCTTGAGAGTAAGATGACTCTGGGGCCCCCATAAAACACAACTTTGCTCTGTGGATAGTTCATTTATTTTTGTAGCAAACTGTTTTAAGTTTTCCTCTACTTGGTTGGGTCAGTCTTCCATGACATACTTATACACTCAGGATAGCTCACTATCTGTACGTGTTGCCCTGGCAACTTGGATTGCATTGAGCGGTGCTCCCTGTAGATGCTCCGTTAGCAGTGAGTGGATTGTGGCAGCTGTCACAGCCATTCCAGTGTCACTAGTGTCAGGCAAAGGACCTTGAGAAAGTCCATTAGCATTGCTGTGATTCTCAGGTTTACAGTAAACAACGTGATAGTCATAGGCTGATAAGAAAATGGCCCAACGCTGGATGCAGGCTGCGGCAAACATCGGCAGACTCTTATGGTCACCAAACAGCGTCAATAGGGGACGATGGTCAGTAACTAGAGTAGAATGTCTGCCGCATAAGTACTGATGAAACTTTTTGTCACCATATATCAGTTGAAGTGCTTCCTTTTTAATTTGAAAATATTTTTTCTCTGCTGGAGATAGCGTTCGGGAAGCATATGGTGTTGGTCGCTCCTCACCATTTGGCATAATGTATTGGATAACTGCTCCAATGGCATAAACAAAAGCATCACATGCTAAGGTGAGCGGTAGAGAGGGGTCATAGTAAGCCAACACTTGGTCACTAGTCAGTAGCTCTTTGCACTTTGTGAAAGCATTCTGTTCAACCTCAGTCCATTTCCATGTTACCTGTCCTTTTAACAGTCTGTATAGTAGTGCCAACACTGTGCTTTGCTGTGGCACAAATCGTCCATAATAATTTACAAGTCCTAAGAAAGCTTGAAGCTCCTTGATGTTGGTTGGAGCTGGAGCCTCCTGTATTACTCTCAACTTGTCTCTTAAAGGGTGAATACCATGTTCATCTAAAACTTGACCCAGATGCTCTATGTGAGTTTTACTGAAATCACACTTGGAGCGTTTCACTCGTAGTCCATTGTCTTGGAGGCGTTATAGGACATCCTATCGGTTTTTAAGCTGTTCTTCCTCAGACCGACCCATAATCAGTAGGTCGTCCAGGTATACGACCACTGGTAGGTCTTTCATCAAATTTTCCATTATCCTCTGGAAAATAGAAGGAGCAGAGTTTATTCCAAATGGAAGTCTGTTGTACACAAACAATCCTCTGTGGGTGTTGATTGTGGTGTACTTCTTTGAGTCCTCATCTAACAGCACTTGCAGGTAAGCTGTTGCTAAATCAATTTTGGAGGAAACTTTCCCTCCACTCAGGGTTGCTAATAGCTCCTTGAACCTAGGTAGGGGATAGGTGTCTATTTCAATTGCCTGGTTAACTGATACTTCATAATCTCCACATAAGTGGAGTGACTTATCTCTCTTTTCCACTGGCACTATTGTCGCTGCCCACTCACTATGTTTCACTGCAGAGATGATCTGTGCTTCTTCCAGCCTCTTTAGCTCTTCCTCCACTCTTTCTTTCATAGCAAATAGAAGGCGTCTGTGCTTGCAGAACTTTGGGGTTATCTCTGCTTGAACAATAATAGAACCCCTAGAACATGCAAACTCCATGCAGAAAGATCTCAGGCTGGGATACGAACCAGGGATCTTCTAGCTGCAACACGAGCCACTGTGCAGCCCCAGAACTATTATTCAAACTAAAATTTATAGATTTTTTTTTTTAAAATCACGTCTGTTGATGCTTTTTCCAACCCTAATCTCTTGGTTCCCTGCCTTTCCTATTACTATCATTTTCAAAAAAAAAAAAAAAAAAATCTATCCATCAATTTTCTATACCCACTTTATCGTGTAGAGGGTTGCATGAGCGGTTAGGGTTAGGAGCATATTTGAACTGACATGGGGCAAAAGGCAGGATACACCCTGGAGAGGTCACTAGTCAATCACGAGTCCTTTCTGTGCTAACCCTTTTGATTTATAGAGTGGATTGTTTAATTTCAACTTGGCACTGTTGTCACATTGAGATCTTACTTACAAATGACATGTGGACTATTTATTAACATTTGCCTAACTCACAATTTGTCCCTAATGTCCCCTACCATGATTCCCAGGCATTTGTCATCTCCTTCACTTCAGACTTCATCCCTCGGATGGTCTATCAGTACATGTACAGCCCTGATGGCTCCATGCACGGATTTGTCAACCACACGCTGTCCTATTTTAACGTCAGCCACTTCCAGGAGGGCAAAGAAACCTTGGATCCATTGCATCTTGGTTACCCTGTGGAAATTTGCAGGTGGGAAATCAACCTTAGTTCACAGTTGACAATTTCATAGCAAAGTAAACATACTAATACCACATCATCACAATGATATAGGATTATGCTCAATTTCATAGATGCTTTGTCCTAACTCTGTGAGATGTTGTAAGCTATCTGTTCCACAAGCAAGGCTGTCGCCCCTTTAGGTAAGATGACAAAGTAGGCTGGACAGTGCCATCTGGCAGGAGGCTAGCAGGCCACTGGTTTGCAAGCCAAACCCTAACGCCCTTACCCCAGATGGTCAACAAATAAATTTGCAAAGAGGAGGCCAAACACATGACAAAACAGGGTACAAAACATAAATACAGAAACCATGCACAGAGACGGATCACAGGGAGTATTGGTCAGGTCATCAGAAGGTAAACATGAGGGTAGCAAAGAGTAGGATGAACTGAAAAAGAAAGAAAGAAAAGACTATACGCCAAAAAATGTTTAGGAAGACAAGATATCAGTAACTGTGTCACTCTTTTTTGTCTCTATAGATATAAGGACTACAGAGAACCTCCTTGGTCAGTCACACCATATGAGATCTCAAAGGAATTCTGGACAGTCCTGGCTGTCCGACTGGCCTTTGTAATTGTTTTCCAGGTAAGGTAAAACATGCAGAAAGAAGAACATTTTTAATGCTGTGGCCTGTCATCTGGAAACACTAAAGATAGTTTCTTTTGTATTTTATTTAACCTTTATTTGATCTAGAAGTTTGCTTGAGATGTCTTGTTCGAGGGAGAACGGGTTAAAACAGCACACCATTAAAAAGTGACAAAAAATTATAACATCAAGCAATAACAGACAAAGAATCAAGGAATGAAAGGTTCATTCAAAATATGTAAAAAAATAGCAATTAGACTCTTTAGTTACACATTTTTTGATCAGAGCAATGAACTCTCCCAGGGAGACAAAATAATTTGAGCCTGCTGACATCACTCCATCTCCACTGTCTGAGCCTGTTGACATCGTTTCATCTTCAGCATCTGAGCCTGCAGACGTCACTCAGTCTCCAACTTTAGTGTTCACACTCCCAGCTGAGGTCCATCTGTACCTGTGTCTGTCTTGCAACCTTAACCAGCCTGCTGAGGGGTTCCATCTCTTATGGCGCTTGCCTTCTATCTGGCCTCCTGAGGGGTTCTGTCTCCTCCACCGCTGGCCTACGCCGCTGACCTTCACCACCAGCCTCCTGAGAAGCTTCGTCTTTCTCCACCTGCTCATTCTCCAGAAGGTTTTTGCCTCCGATGCCACCAACCTGCCCGTCCTTCTGGGCAATCCTGCTGTTTCTCCCAGCCTTCAGGCCACCCTCCAGAGTGGTCCTGCCAGTCCTCCCAGCCTTTGGGATGCCCTCCAAAGCAGTCTTGCCAGCCTCACCCTAACCCTTGTGAACCATCATTTGAAGAGTAATACCATCATTCAGGCAGGAGTGATAGTATTACAATTTACAGTTTATATGGCCCTTAGTTTTTCAGTCTTGGGAATATTACTATGAAATATAGTACAAGCAGGTACTTTAGCATTTAGCACCTTAAATCATGGCTATTACAGAGAAACCATCACAAGTTTTTACAGGTAATCATTACACTAGCTTGAGGTTTGGTTTACTCAAATACTACCATGACATTTAAAAGAAACAAGTAGTTTAGCATTTTGCAGTCTTGATTCATGGTTATTTTATGGAACTTATTACAACTGTTTCCAAGTAACAAGTCACAGCATTAAACTTACAATATAGTATTTCCATGAAACAAATGGAAATGTGTGAACCACATGGGAGGATAAATTTCAGCATCATAATATGGTAATAACAAAATTTCAGTTCATAGATTTTCATTCATTCATATTGCATGGACATACCTATTTTATTGTTAACAGGTTACCATATTGTTCCAGAGTATTATTATGTATATTAATACTAAATTGCTTCACCTCATTGTTCTCTTTAAATTATATTATTATTTACCTTTGTTTTTCGCCCCTTATTTCCCTGTCACAAACATACATTTTATATATAAATTTCAGTCTATTATTGACCATATATGTCCACTGGTTATTACTTTCATAGTTACATGATATTACTTAGTTATTACCTCTTTATTTATACTCTGGGTTTTCAGCGTTACGAAAGTGGTTCTCTTCTTCCTGAAGTGCACTGCCATGGTAACATGCTGCACACCTAATTTTTTTCACATCAGGTTATGTATAAAATAACAGAACAGTGTGTATGAAACACTGCCTACTTGCCAATCAGTTTCCTAGCAAATACCATTATCTTTTCAAGAAGAACTTTGATGCATGGATACTAAGAGGCAAGGTGTCTTTGAAAGGCCAGAGGTCGTCTAAACTTCAGTTCAATTCAGTTTTGCTTCAGTTCAGTTTTTCTTACATAGTGCCAATTCAGAACATGTCATCACAAGGTTCTTCACATAGAAGACCTCACCAAAATATACAGAGAAATTGAATAAAACAAAGTTTCCTTTGGATTGCTTTTGAGCAAGCACTTGGCAGCAATGGGGAGGAACAACTCCCCTTTACCATGAACAAACCTCCTGCAGAACCAGGCTCAGGGAGGGCAGCGATCTACCTCGACTGGTTGTAGTTAGGGTCACAAGTAAGCCTGTACTTTCAGAGCAGAGTGCTCTGTTGGGGGCATGTGATACAATGAGGTCTTTAAGATAAGGTAGAGCTTATTCATTTAGAGCTTAGTATGTTGTGTGCAGAATTTTACAGAGGGCCCATGAAGAGAAGCTAATGTGGGTGAAGCATGATCTCTCTTAATGTTTCCACTCAGAACTCTGCAACATTTTGGTCTAACTGGAGAGGTTTTTTCAGACAGTTACTGGGACATCCTGACAGGAAGAATTTACAGCCTAGAAATAACAAATGCATGGGCTAATTTTTCAACATCACTTTGAGACAGGATGTTTGAAATTTTGACAATGCTGCACAGGTGAAAGATGCCCATACTAGAGACTGGTTTGAAGGACATTGCCTTGCCAAAAGTAACTCAAAGGTTCTTAAATGTAGTGCTGGAGGCCATGACAGTACCATTAAGAGTAACTATATATAGCAGTTAGATAGGGTGTTTCTAAGGTGCTTTGGGCCAAATACTATTTAGCAGAATAAAATGACAGGTCATCCAAGTATTTATGTCCTTCAGACATGCTTGATTTTTGATAAACTGATTCATCTCAATTTGATTTGGTTTGATATAATGTGGCTGGATGTCAACTGCATAGCAATCAAACTTTATGCTGTGTTCCCTAATAATATTGCGCAAGGGCAGCATGTACAAGGTGAAAAGTATTGGTCCTATCACAGAATCTTGTGGAACTCTAACTCTTTTGTGCCCAGAATAATCTTTACTGATGCAGATGAATTGGAATCTTGTCATGGTATGAATTTTGGGAACCCCAGTGAGATCACACAAAGGAGTCGGAAAGCAGATCAAAATAGAATTTATTGTACAGAAATAATACCAATACTTAATGACAGCCAGGACTCACTCGGTGGAACAGAGTCAGGCTCAAGGGAGCGGCAGTCAGGGAAGGACACGCCGGCCGATCGGGGCTGCTCCGGAGGCTGCAGGACCTTGAAGAACTCGAACGTCTCGGTCTGTCCACCACTGAGGCAGTTCGATCCCATGTCCCCTGCTGTGTGAAGCTGGTCTTTATAGCAGCAGATGGAACGAGCTGCAGGTGTGAGGCTCTCGCAGCCGTGCCTAATCCACTGATCAGCAGCTGCAGAGAGCCTCACAAACTGGCGACACACCGGCAGGGGAATGGATGGCCGGAGGGGGGGGGGCTAGACTAGGCCTGTAACAAATCTATCAGATAAATCTAATTTACGTGTGTTGTCTTTCATCCCAATGACATGGTTTCATTCTCTGTAATAGAATGTTGTGATCCTCTGTATCAAATGCAGGTTTAAGATCCAGCAGGACAAGTAATGGGACATGTCTACTGTCTGAGGCTATGAGTAGGTCATTGACTTTAACCAGTTGTGTTTGTTTGCTTATGATGTTCTCTAAATCCATGCTGAAATTCGTCCGACAAACTATTTCTGTGCAGATGGTCACATGACTGAGTTCTATGTGTACATGTATTTATGTGTAATCTCGGTGTTCAGGGGGCAGACACTGGCTTTGTGGGGTGTTGAGAGGGTGATAGCCACAAGGACGCAGCATAGAAGCTTGTAAGAACCTAACCCTGGCTCCTGGTCTCATCTCTGGAGCGTCATTGCTTTCATTAGCTGGCTGCAGTTTGAATCCTCCACAGAGATGTAAATGAGAGTTTGTAAAAGTAGTTGTGAGGCCTACATTGCCACAAATGTGAAATGTGAAGACAAACTATTAGAACCTAAAAATATTTTGAAGAAATAAACTACCCGCCTATTAAAAGTAAAGCAAACACATTGCGTTTTTTTTTTTTTTTTTTTTTTTAAACTATCCACCTGTAAGTTCCACCTTCAGTTAATTTATAGCCACACATCTTGAACTGCATTACTCAGTACAGGTCAAACCCATTTCAGTATGTCACAGTTCCATGAAACAAACTTTTTTTTTTTTTTTACAAGTCTGTTGCTGGATTCTGAACAGTGTGAAAACATTGTCTACCAGAGCAAAACAATGGTGATATTTTCTCATTATCAATTAGAACAAGAAAAAATGCTGATTCATAAATAAATGAATGAATGATTCCCTTCCATTTATCTTTGCCAGAATATTGTGATGCTGATGAGTGACATTGTGGACTGGCTAATCCCAGACATCCCAAAAGATATCAGCCTACAGATCCACAAGGAAAAGATTCTTTTGGTGGACCACTTCATGAAAGAAGAGCAAAGGAAGATCCATATCCTTGAAAGCAGGGTGTCAACAGGCAGCAAGGAGGTCTTCAGCAGGAGCAATAACAACATCACCACAATGACTCACTCATGCTCTCAACTGCACACCAAATGCACAAAAGCTTCTAATGCCAGTAACGATGTTTTCATAGTTCAGTCTTAGTTACAATTTCAAAGCTTGCTAGTAACTTGCTTGCTTAGGCCAACCTAAATTCTGTGTCCTTGTTCATGTTCAGAACATTCCAACAACTGGGAGAGCAGCTGGCCAATGAGGTGTGGCCAAATGTGTTGCACTGTGCTTTGTGTACAATGTACAAGTATGCAGTCAAATTTGTGAATGTGTACAGGAGTCTGTAAATGTGTTTTAAGCTTTGCCAGCATAGATTTAAGAATTTCTAAATGTCAACGTATGTACAAAAATGTGTACTCAAATCCCTACTTGTGCTTTAGATTTTTACATGTGTATACCAATCAAAAAATATGCACCCAAACAACTGTTTAATTGAGTCAAAGATCCAATTGAGATGTTAAGCAAGTTTGCTGCCAATCAATGTCTGGACATTTGCCATTACCACAATTTCTCATTTTACTTTTTTCCTGAGACTAAACCACAGTTCTGATTTGTAGTCACTAGAAACGGGGGCTACGATCTGGCAGTGAATAGAGGTCTGAGCTGGGCTTCTACAGTTGAGGTGGATGATGACCTGGCCTCATGTATGGCTGTCTTCACTCTGCAGTGAATGTCCTCACTCACACCAGGCACAGAGGAAGAGGGAAGGAGAGAGGGAGGAAGGCTGTTAACTTATCAGGAGTGGAAGGTGTGACAAAAACAGACTGAAGACAGTAGCTTTGGAAATTTCCAAGATCGTGTAGCTCTGATTTTTTCTGGGTAACCATTCTGTAGATTTTCTGGGCTGTGGGTGATAAAGTGGGCTCGTAGTTTCTCTTTGAATTATTTTTTTTAACAATACCACCATGGCAGAACAGCACACACTTTGCCTAACCTCTGCAGCATCCGTTAATTGGCAGCATGTAGAAACCAAATTGACTGTGGTCATATTTTGTGTATCTTGCTCCAAGCCAATGACAGCCCATAACAAAAAGAACCTGTGGTGCAGGGGAATCCCTCATCGTTTTTTTTTTAACCACAATCTGCCACATTTTTATCAGTCTATCCACCTGTAGTGCATGCATCTAGATGGCTTTCTTAAACCATTTATTTTGACCTTATATTCTCTTGTTTATGTTAGACATGTAACTAAAGTTTTTGTTTGTTGATTTGGCTAAGTTCTTGTTTGTCTTTTTTTTTTAAATCTGTTTGTTTGTTATTTGGTTCACCCTGAATCACACATGGACAGAATTTTCAGTATTCAAGAAATTATAAATAAAACACCCTGTTCATTGATAGCCACTGTGTTGAGGCTAAAGCACTTTCCCATTTGTCTTTTAGAATCAGATTGTGCAAGAACCGCGTTGTCTGTAGTGTCATTTTAGGATTATGGCCACTGCAGCTCTATGGTACTATGGTTTGTTCTGTACCTCCTGATTACTGCTCCAGCTAATTTTGTCATGCTGAGTTTTGACGTTGGGGTCCGTATTTTTAATACAGTCTTTCTAGTGTATTTGTTTTTGATTGTTCACAAGAGGAATTACTCTGTCGTTAACTCAGAAGTAATGTAATTACTGAAAAGTGATAAAATTATGAATCATTTGACATTTTAAACATCCTGCACAGGTGTGTACGTGTCTTGCTTACTGTATGCAGTTAACAATGATGGAACAGCAGAATTACTGGTGATGTGCAGTTGCGTATTTCACATAAATAAATTAGTGATCTAAACAACAGCAGGTCTTCAAGGCCAGAGGCGCCTCCAAGGGGGAAGTCTCACTGGACACATCTGAAGTACAATCAGTGCAACTCCAATATATAAATTTCAATGAAAGCAAGTACAGTGTCCAAGTGCAAGTGAAAGCAGCATTCATCATTGTAGTGACTATACGGCCAGCAGCCAGTCCCCTGTGCATCTGTCCATAAACATCAGAAATGGTGCAAAAGATCCAGTTTGTGTCTTTAGTTGACGCACGGAGATCTCAAAATGTTAATATGACCTGAATTCTAGTTTGTTACTTCCAGCTGTTTGTTGGAGTCTTTCTTTTAGTTCATTAAATACTTGCAATATCGAACAGCAGCAAGAACTATATGAGAATCTCCAAAGAGAGACAGTTGTGAGCATTTACGCACAACACAACACGGCAGTAACTTCAATAGTCACTTATGATTCAAAATTATTTTCAACATGGACAGAGGACCAGTCAGAATCTAACAGTGAGGGGGTTCTTTGTGTGTTTTTTTTTTTTTAAAAAATTCTTTTAATTTTGTTTTCTTTTCACATTATTTCCTTTTTTATTTTTTCCCCTTTTTACAGTGTACTTTTCTTCAGCCCAGACATGTGGACTGCCATTCACACTTGCAGCTTATTGGTTACAATTACATTATTTGTCATTCAGTTAAAACAAATGAGCTCCATCAAACCTGGGTAGTATTTTACAGTAAAAGTGTGCTTTATTTTACTAAAGTCAGAATATTTTTCTGTTGTATCAAGATTTTGTATTTGGAATTTTTTTCTGTTTCACAGCAGAATATTTATTGCAGTGACAATATCATGCATTACAGAATGTGAACCTCTGTAACCATTAAATGAACTACCAAATTATGACAATAAATGGCTCTGTAACAATGAAAACACATTTTATTGGACGAGAATTGGCTTTAGGGTGAGGGTGAGTGCCTGAGTAAATGTTATTTTCATTTCAGGGCACTTTAGCGTGGTGGTGGAGTCTAGGTGCCTTAGCAAGAAGGCAAGGGACACCCTGGACAGGTCACCAGTCTATCACAGAGCTACACAGAGAGAAAAACAATCACACTCACAGTCACACCTACGGAGTATTTAGAATCACCGATTGACCTCAGAATGTTGTGGGACTGGGCTGCATGGTGGATGAATGGTGAGCACCGTCGCTTCACTGCAAGAAGATCCCTGGTTTGTGTCCCGGCCTTGGGATCTTCCTGTGTGGAGTTTGCATGTTCTCCCTGTGCAGTGAGGGTTCTTACCAGGTTCTCCGGGTTTCTCCCCATGGGTCTTTTAATTTCCAAGACTTATTTTCTAATGAGGGTGCGTTGTTACGCCACACATTCAGCCCAAAGCTGTCGGAGCAAAATGGACATAGCCATTATGCACCCACCTACACTAGCCTAACCCCCGATTGCGTCTGTCAAGTCATTAGCTTTCATAATTCAATGTAAACTTATATACAATTGGCAAATATTTCATATAAAATGCAAAACGTATGTTAGTGGTAAGTAACCCCATTTCTAAAAGGGGCATCTAAAATCTGTTAAAGTGATGGCATTCTGTCATTCAGACAGGTCGCTAATGTTCCACATGGCTTCTTCTAAACAAACCCCTACCTGTGCTGGACAGAGTCATGGTGCGCATGCCATATTTTACATTTATGCAAGATTAGATAATAAATCTAGTAATGTATAATACGTAGCAATGCCAAAACAGACTAAAGATTAAATATAAACTACTAGTAACTTATCTAACTGACCAAATAAATAACAAGTGGGGCTTTTTTTACAACTTGCTAAAAACAGAAAAGTGTGCCCATGTGAAATTAAAAAACATCACAATAGGTGTTATTTTTTATTTATAGAGCTCACGAGTCAACCTGAGGACAGCCATCCTGTAATGCTTTAACTGTAACGTCTACACTGACCCTGACAGCCCATCTGATGTGGTACACAGTGTGACTTCATGTCAGATCTTGATCGATCCAATATAAGTAATTATTTCTTTGACTTGTTTCATGTGTGTAAATATACATAGCCCTCTCACTTTTATGCCTTTCTTATGAATGCCGTAGAAGAGAAACAAAAAGGGGGAATGACATGCAGTAAGAAGCCATGGCTGGAGTTGAACCTGGGCTGCTGTACTGCTGCTTCTCATCTTCATACATGGGGTGCATAGTGAGCCAGCTGAGGTACCCCTGTTGTAATACTCCGTGCATAAAGTGTCTACTATGACTTTCTTCTGAGAACATGACTTGAAACCACTTTTGTCTTAATATTTATCATGTAAATAACAGATCTTAAAAAATAAACGCGGTCATACTCTGAATTCAAAAATTTGTCTTGGTTGCTGTTCAGTGTGAGAATGCCTTTTCTGGGTAGATGGAGTTAGGACAGATAGGAAATTTGCAGAGAAGAGATGCTCGGAAAACCCTGCTTGCTTGCTCTGGCGGTTCAGGCACGTAGGTTCTGAAAAGAGTCTTGAGAGAATTTGAATTGTAATTGGCGCTATACAAATAAAACTGAAGTGAATTGAATTGGCATCAAAACTATGAATGAACACATATGCAGTTATGTAGTAAACAAAAGTGCGAAATAAGTCAAAACATGTTTTATATTTTAGATTCTTCAAAATAACCACCCTTTGCTTTGATTACTGCTTTGCACACTCTTGGCATTATCTGGATGAGTTTCATGAGGTAGTCACCTGAAATGGTTTTCACTTCACAGGTGCTTTGCTGGTGATGCTGTTGGGAATTTATTCAAAATTGAATTTACACTGAACCAGATACACTTTCTTGATACAAAGTGACTTAAAGCAAGGTTTGCCTTCAAGTTTATCATGTTTGTAAATACTATAAAGCACCAAAAAAAAAAACAACAAAAAACAAAAACTTGTTTGTAAAGTCTTAGCTTTAAAAAAATGTGTTACTGTTTTTTATGCCTTAAAACAACTTTCCTCAGCATGGAACAGGCAGTTTTTAAGTACAGTGTGTGCTGTCACTTTTCGGGTACAAAATAGCTTCAAACAGCTTTTGCCTTCATATTTATCATGTTTGTAAATATTCTTAAGTAAAAACATGCTTTAAACACTTAGTTTAACAAAATGTAGCGATGCTGGTTTTTACTGCCTAAAACATTCCTTAGCATGACAAGGTCAGGTTTGAAATATCAAATGTACAGCCACTTTCTGTGTAAACACACTTGCTTGCCTATTTTAAATTGTTGATTTATTTAAAGCACCAATTTTTAGAATATTTGCAATAACAATGTGAAAAGGAGTGTGTGCCTTTCTGTGATCCCATGATTGCATTTCAGCTACAAGAACTTAATGTGGTCCTGTTGACATCATCATCGACCCTTCAGCGTACACTGGAGTGCTTTGCAGTTTAATGTGGAGCAGCAAGGATGAGGATCAGCACCTTCAACCTGGGGCCATGGTGTTCTGCCCTGTGGGAGGGAGCAAAGGACTTTCAGCATCACATGGTCTTTTTTATGAATGAGGGTGAACTGGAGTTGGACATCGACTGGAAGATTGGAGCTGCATCTGTCTGTAGTGCTGAAGAGGAAGCTGCACCTCAAAACAGAGCTCTAAATTTACCAGCTGATCTACCGTATTGGCCCGAATATAAGATGGCCCTGATTATAAGACGACCCCCTCTTTTTCAAGACTCAAGTTTGAAAAAAGACTTTTTGAACACCAAATTAATTTTTATACAGAAAATAATTACAGTACATCTGAAACAAATGATTATAACAATATATTAGAGAGAAAAAGCATGTTATTTTGCCTCATTCAAATCTTAATATCTGAACTGGCCTGGGGAATCAAGTTCAGCATTCGCTTCAATGATATCTGGCGCCATCTAGCGTCGTGAATGGGTATAATGTTTAGACCCCGAATATAAGACGACCCCCACTTTTTCAGTCTTATGTCAATGCAAAAAACACCATCTTATATTCGGGCCAATACGGTACATTCCCGTCCTCACCTATGATCGTGAACTGTGGTGCTGACGGAAAGAACAAGATTGATACACACAGCTGAACCATGTTTCCTCTATGGGGTCTGAAAGTTTCAGCTCATTGTTTTGCTGCTAGTTTTACTGTTTTGATACATTCTCACCACCTTCATTTTTTTTTTTATTTTGCTCAAATCACTGTCACTACTCCTCTATAATACTATTTAGGGAATTAAGCTGCAAATTTAGGTGTTGCAGCACATTAAAACAAAGTAACTGCATGAGAAAAATTGCAGATTCACCAGTGCTAGGTTTGATATTTTTAATTAACTTACATTACTTTGTTGAAATCTATTTTTACTACATGACTATTCCTTGTCCCAAAAACCCAATTATAAATATTGAGCATGATTCAGTTGAAAAGCATTAGAAATATTTTTATAGACACTCTTTATTTAGCAATTTATTTATAAGATATAAATAGAGAAATACTGACAATTGCAAAAACCTCGTGATGTACGGTTTATGTGAAGAAAGCTGAATTTTCAACAACAATCCCATGATAGACATTGATAAATTAGGCAAATCAAATTAAAAACTGATTAAAAACTGTGTAAAAAGAAGAGCGACCTGCAACAAAATTACACATGCTTTATTCTGTTCCATTATTCTGTCAGTAACATACAGTAGCTTTTAATATCTTATTTTGTTCATCATTTAAAAAATTATCTCCTCTGAAAAAGGCATATTTTGTACTCAGACTTCAATTTGAGACATGTCTATTGATTAATCACCACAAGAAAAGATGGCAACATCTCCATGCTTTTTACTTTTTACTCCAATATACAAAAGGAGATCAAGAGTCAGATCCTTCTCAGCATGGCAGAGTGTGTTTCAAAAACAAACAAACTAAAAGATTGGAGGATGAGATGGAAGTACGACAGGTGTTTTTTTTTTTCGGTTTTCTCTGGCACACTTCCCCTGCAGTGTCTGGTGTTGCCTCGAGCAGAACTCAACAGACGGCCACAAAGACCAGAGGCTGTCCAGCTGGGAATGATGAGAAAGTCATAATACATTTGCTTGTTTGTTTGTTTTTTTCCAAGCTCCCAATCCTGCTTTTGATTCACTGTTCAATGTTCAAGTTTTACTCTGAAACCCCTGCAAAAGTCTGCCAAGCACTTGCAAACTTTTTGGGGTCAACAGAAGCTTCTCCCATCAGATAGCTGCTCAGGAATCCTCTGAATAATATTCTCAGGTACTGTGGAGACACATAAACATACACACACACAAATAATATTCGGCTCCAAAATGTTTGCTTCAAGCAGCTGCAGCTTCCTCCCCTTAGTCGTCTGGTTCGGTGACACACTGCTCAACAATCTCTCTCAGGTTGGGGTTTTCCATGGCGGCTGCCACTCGCTCCTTATCGTTGATCTGTTTGTTAACTGGAGACACAAACAGCAGTTTTTTGAAAAAGTAATGACAGCATACCACTTCACTGCCACAACTCCGTTAAAGGAACTAATCCATTGTTAATGAAATGTGCTTCACTTGTGCTTTTTCTGCTTTGACAGATCAAAATGTTTGCTCTGAAAACGATGTATTGCGAAACAAGCGCACCTGCTCCTGCAGGTAAAACCTGTTGTTGCTTGGCTAACTCTGCTAACTGTTGCGCTGATGATCACTGCTGAATAAAACCTACGTTGATATTTTAGTGGTGGCAGCATTGTGACATTTGGATGTGTACAGTGGACTGGTGGCAGTGGTTATTACATACAGATGTCTGAAAAAACAAGAATTTCATCCCATTTACTCTCATTTCTCTCATTTCAATAAAGATGCAACATGCCAAGTGTAAATTGCAACGAGATTAATTGTGCAGGACTAAATGCTATGTGTGAGCGACAATCTTGTGAAATGTGACAACCTCATTTGTCTGTATGACACAACCAGTGTGTGTCCTATGGCACCAGTTAATAAAGCACAAAAAAAGTATATGTTGACTTTTATACTTCTACGATGATTGGAGCTGAGAACCATTTTAAAATGTGTGGTATCATTACAATACACAAGTCTTAGTTGAGATGCAAGAGCTGCAATAAATATTCAAATTGACGGGCCTGACTTCAGCTGCTTGATTGTGAAAATGTGTTGCTTATTGTGTAGACAGTATTGTACAGTATAGTGGCACATTAGTCTGTTATAAAAAACAAACTATGCACAGATCAATATCAATAATCAATAGATGGATTAAGTAAAGAAAATAATTGACAGATTATTCAATAATTTAAAAAGTTTTTTTTTGTAGATTGTTGGAAGCCCTGATGCCAAATCAAAAGTTTTTCATTACCATAGTTTGGGGAATATAGACAGGATTATATGTAACCAAATATGTAAAACTGCTCAGGACATCAGTGTTGAACCTTATTTATGAGCAATATAGCATTATTAGTGGTAATGCAGTATCTGAGCGATCATTTGATATGATGAGATGATTTGATATTGCTGTGGATTTCTAGATTATATTTTGTACTCAACTTCATGGTGGTACTAAGCCTGATTAGCCTAATTAGCTGCGTTCTGTTGGAGGATAGCACCACAGAAAAAGTCAAGGGGCTCATTAAAATGTAAACATGAACATGTTCAGATAATCTTGCAAAGTCAATCTCTATAACAAATACAAAAGTAGTCAAAATGACAGTTTGATCTGAAGCTATCCAAATATCATGCTCTCAATCAAAATATCAAACAAATGCAGTGAGAAGTGACTTTAACCCATTGGTATGTCAACAATTAAACATAACTCTCTTGTAAATCCAGAAATCATTATTTTAGATCATCATAAAGAGCTGCTTAACATAACTAACCCTTAAACAACCCTGTTGTCTTTACTGACCATATTTCTAGCTGACATGCTGTAAGTGGACAGAACATAACACAAATAGTTTCATCTGAAATAAAAACAAAATAAAACAGACTTACTGTCTTCTTCAGTAGAATGGGTTCCTTCTGAAATGTAAATTTCCAACTGTGAAAAGAAAGCAAAACAACTGATGTTGAAAGGCTGCATGTCCTGTTTTACTCAGCTATTATGCCATGAATTCAACTGAGAACAAGTAAAGAGGATTCTAAATTCTAGCTTGGTGTTAAATGAGAAAAAAGAACATTTGCTGGATGGTTTAGGCTGAATTGATGCAGAATGACAGATTAGTAGAGAAATGGAAAATATGCAACTCAGGGAGCAACAACAAAGGGAATTAAACACTGAAAACCGTTTATATGGACAGTACAAATGCTACACACAAGACCGGTGAAACGAATCATAGTAACAAAATGTCGGTAAATATCGGTCTATTAAGACATAGCATGTACGTGAGCATATTGCACAGTGCTGGCAATATGTTTACCAGCTTCATGAGGTTGTCATCTGGAATGGGAGTGTCTGGTACAATCAGTGAGCATTGTTAAAGGTTAACTGGAGCAATTTCTTGCCTTTTTAATGCATTGAAAACCACCACTTGCGCTGTGCGGAGAAAGTGCTGCTATACAGCAAATTGCACTATTCAGATAGTACTCTATAAACTGTTTGAAACACTCCCCTCTAGCACAGTGCTATGATCTGTCATGACCAAAACCTCTTGCCATAAGAACATTTCTTTGACAATGCAGTTAACCTCACCAACAAGCTCTGAGACCCCCACTGACACAGACAATCCCATCCATGGTCACTGTGCATTATATTAATATTATATATTAAGGTAATATCCTATCAGCTCTATTGCACATCCATGAACCCATCACAACAAACATGGCCTTTTATGTTGTAACACACAGCTCAATTAGGAAATTACTTATCAATTCTTTAGCCTTTTGGGATCTCAAGTTCCACATCTTACAGCTGACTGTCTACTAACTAGAGGTAACATACGTAAGAATTATACGGTTGACAAAATTAACCTACATTGAAGCTTTTCCCTGTTGCACTATACGTATTTTTGGCATTACTGAGGTCTGAAGTCATGATTGAGGTTTGAATGCAAGAAAGCAAACTGAAAATACTTATATTGTAACAGGGCAGACGCAGCTATCTCAATACCAAATACAAATACAAAATGATCTACGCTGCTTGACACCAGAAGATGCAAGTGTCAAAATCTGCTTTGTACAAAAGAGGTGCAGCGCCCTTTAAAACACAAGTTACCATTCTAGTACTCACCTTATGTTTAAATGGCAAGCATCTTTGTAGCTTCACTTGTAAGCACAAACCTGCAGACACATAAAACATCATCATCAGACACAGACACTGACTACACATGATGATCAGCAAACTTTCAGCAATCAAAGGACAATTAAGCAGTAGATTAGAGGAGCTCCTCTGAGAATTCCTTGATGACACTGGTAAAGCTCTTCTCGGTGACCGCTTTTATTGCGTCATGAAACATAGTGGCCTCTTCCAGGATGGATTTTGTATAAAAAGGATGTGGACTATGTGCTGAGATCTTCAATGTCACTAGATCTTAACCCAACTTAACACCTATTGGAGACTTTCGACTGATGTGATTCTACCACCATTATTAAATACAACAAATTGGGGAAAAACTTTTGGATTAATGGTGTTCCAACACCTCCAATATAGTTCCATAGACTTGAAGAATCTATGCCAAGGCACACGGACTCTGTTCTGGAGGCATGTGGATGCTCAAACCCTTACCATAACATTTATGTTGATTTTTCTTTTATTACTCAGAATGAGAAACAGAAATTCTGAGTCTCAACGCCTTACAATGACATTTTATGTTGATTTTTCTTATTACTCCTGACCAAGAATTGTTCTAACTAGCATTACTGTCGTTAGATATTTACAACTTGCAAAAGACTTCTTAAAACCTTGTGAGGCTATTTGTGTAGAAGTGAATTTAATGCTTTATAACAACCGCGATCTACTAATACTGTCTATTTGTTGTGTATGCTAAGTGTAGATGAAATCTTACTTTAACATCTCCATTAAGGAGTATTTTGATAACAACGAGCTGCCACAATTAATTGGCATAATTGATGACAACGCCAATATTTGTGTCTGTTGCATTTTCTTTAATATACAGATCAAACTTGGCCATTTCAGGGGTATAGTTAAATGCTTAGAATAATCATATTATCAGTAAAACTGTTGACTGATTAATCAGCTGAGAAACAGTCATTACTGGCAGCCCTAATAACAACAAGAAATAATGTAAAAAGGTTGGTAGTATTGAGAATCTTTCTACACTAACAAGAGTTTTCTATAAATTCTCAAAATAAAGGACAACTTTAAACAAAGCTGTAGATTCAGTCTTTTGGTTTGATGAATCTATTACTAGGAGTGAAGGAGGTAAATTGATAAATTAATACTAGTGTCCTGATTTTGTTTCAATTATGTGTAGAAAGAGACTAACAATACAACAAACAAGTTTGTTTCCTTTCTCTTATGAGCTTTGTTGGATTCTGTCCCCCGTCTACACAGTCTACAGCTTTTGACATTTCTGGACAAAAATTACAAAGATCTGAGTAGATCGTAAATAAACCTGAATGAATTCAAAAATACCAACAGGTCCAACATCTTTTCTGTCACCTGTGTGTATGTCAAAATCCATTTAAAAGAAGACAAAACATCCCCAAGTATCAGTATCAGCCTTCCAAACGTTAACGTGTCTTTGGAAGCCTTTGGAATGCTTTGACCCAGGTGTATTCGTCAACCAGTTTGTTCTGGTGTTTGTCATGTTATTAACAGAGAGACTCACCGATCAGAGTAGCCAGTGAGCAGTGCGGGACAGTTGGAGAGAACTTGATAATGATGAGGTACTCATCCTCTGCGAGCTCCTGGACCTCCACACATTTCTCTGTCACCACATCCAGCTCCTCCAGGGTGCTGGGTTTCTCTGGATCTCGGATCGATCGAATCACATCTACAAGCAAGAAACAAGATGAGAATTGTTTTTAAAGCTCTTAATTTAATGGTCTCGCTCCACCTTATTTATCTGAACTTTTAACTTTATGGGACCAAAAAAGAGCTCTGACATCATCCGATCAGCGGCTGCTTGAAGTACCTAGGTCAAAATATAAACACTGGGGTGACGGGGCGTTCTCTGTAGCTGCACCCAGGCTCTGGAACAAACTCCCCCCCGATATGCGCACCATCACTGACCTAGGTCTTTTTAAATCAAAACCTTTCTGTTTTTCAGCGTGGTGACATTTTATTTTGGGCTTTTATGTACTAACTTTTAGATGTACGCTACTGTTCAAAAGTTCAGGGTCGCCCGGGCAATTTCATGTTTTCCATGAAAACTCACCCTTTTATTCATTTGCTAGCATAACTGCGCAAGGGTTTGCTAATCATCAATTAGCCTTTCAACACCATTAGCTAACACACTGCACCATTAGAACACAGGAGTGACGGTTGCTGGAAATGGGCCCCTGTACCCTTATGGAGATATTCCATTAAAAATCAGCCATTTCCAGCTAGAATAGTCATTTACCACATTAACAACGTCTAGGCTGTATTTCTGATTCATTTAATGTTATCTTAATTTTAAAAACTGCTTTTCTTTCCAAAATATAGACATTTCTAAATGACCCCAAACTTTTAAATGGTTTTAAATATTTTCATGTTGTTTTATTGTTTCTTTATTGTTGTTGTTTTATTGGATATTCTACTGCTGTCTCTGTTTTAAATTGCTGGATTGTTTTTAAGTTATTCTCTTGTTTTTACTGTAAATGTTGTGGTCACCCTTTGGGCTGTTGTAAATGGCTATAAAAACAAACTTAGATTGATTGATTGATTGATTGAAGATGACCCATTGTTAAAGACATGGAACATCAAGTTTTAATTTAGAGAATACGTAATGTGTCGAGTCTAAAACCTTGGAAAACATTGAACTGAAACTGACTTACAACATAGAAAATGATTTGATGACAGGCTAAAGGCACCAACAGCATGTTATGGAAAGGACTCCAGTGGAGAGCAAATTATTGTTCTGCAACACCACTGGTCCCCGTATATTCTGCTCACTGTAAACTAAACATCAAGAAAATGCAATTTCATTGAAATGTGCACTGGTTTAGTTGGTGCTTTGGTGCTTTTAGAGAGAATGTAATATATGAATATTACATTCTCTCTAACCACACCAAGCCCCTCGAAGAAAAGTATTTATCTGGTTTCTGCTGCAACTGTAGAGCAGGTCAGTACAACCACACCTCATGTATCAGTTGATCGTGAGTTTAGACAAGAAACATTTCGGCACACGCTTCAGTTACTCATTAGCCAAGATGACCATTCGTCAAATATGACTTCAGTGACTATGTGTCACTGTTTACATACCACGAGTTATTAGTTATTTTAGCCCTGGGATTGTGGACTCATAAAGTCAGCACACTAATAACGTTTAGTCTTGTACAATGTTTCTAATACAAATGAACAAACATCTCTCTCTCTCTCTCTCTCTCAAATTACTCAAAAGTTCACCCAACTTCGCTGACATTGTACATCAGTAGGCCTGTACGAGCTCGGCTTAACGACACTAACCGTAAACTTCTAACGCTTTCTCCTCCATCTTCCTGGTCCTCAGGACATTCCTGTTGTCCACAAGTCCGGAAATCTGCAAAGCCTTGGTGACAGTCAATGATACGAGGCTGAACACTACTTCCATTTTTTAAAAAGCGCCATGATATGCGGAAGCGATTCTAAAAAAAAGTTTTGAAGGCAGAAAACAACACGCAGCTTTAGCAGATTTCTATTCGTGTCAATAGAATTGGCAAACTGTACAGAGATCAGTTGTTTGTGCTGCTGCATTAACAGTTAACACAGACAATCACTGAAAACTGTACGGAGGTCAGCGCTCAATTTGTCCTGCAGTTTGCTCACCAACGTCGACTTTTGATGAAGTTGCCTTTTTAGCGTTTGCTATTGGTCAGTGTTCGTCACATGACAACAGGAGACAGGTCATGTGACTAGCGGACTGTTTACAGGACAGGAGGAAGTGTTTCTCATACAGTTGTGTTGGTCGTTGTGTGAAGGTGCTTTTCCACTGATTTTTTTTCTCCAACATGTGTCCGTAACTAGCAGGTGAAGCGTTAGGTTGTTTAATAAGTTCCTCATTAACCGTGTGAACATGTTGGATGCGGCTCAGCGGCTGGAGAATAACTCCATAGAGGTGGCTGTGATCACAGAGAAGCAGCTATGCATTGAGGTAGCGGACATTCAGAAAGCTGAACTGGCTCCTACAGCTTCCCTGCTCAGCTGTCTCGGCGTGCAGGGGCAGCTTGTGTTGTGGGACCCGACAGATAGACAGACTACTCCGGCTCAAGTGGAAGGCTGCTACGGAGAGTGAGTCCAGCAGTCACTTTTTTTCAGATATTAACTCGCATATATGCGCTGCATTTTAGCGAGGGAGGCAACCAACGAACCCATCCGAAATCCAGAGATATTTATGCTTCGGCTCAATGGCTGAAACAATAATCTGCTGTTTGAAATAGTTACTGTTGTATTTGCTGCTAATTTGCTGAACGTCTTACTACTGCTGCTCGAACATGCAAAATAATGCATGTTCAAATGAACAGTAAGAGCTGCAGGCAATAGACCATGCTCCTTTTGATTCTCCTTATATTAGTCACTGCATCTGTGATTCATCACTCAATGCACGTATTAACAGACATTTTATACTTATCCAGTTTATAAGTTTGGAATGTAACATAATTGAGGTCATCTTGTATTGAAGTTTGCATTAAACAGTCGGTTTATACCCTTCAACGCACTCATCACGCTTACAATATTCATTACCTATCTTGCTGTATGTTTATGTAATGTGAGAAAAAAAAACTTTTTGTGCTCCTAGTTTTTCCTGGGAGGAGGTGACTGTCCACAGTCAGGGAGCCAACAGCTTCAGACTGTTGGCTGTTGGATCTCACTGTGACCTGAAGCTGCTGGAGGTTGAAAGAGAACGATCAGCCTCTGTTTCTCTGCTCTGTGTAGCTGAATGTCCTGCAGACTGCCTGCTGCAGATTGTCAGAGAGCAGGACCACAGTGAGTACCACACCACATCTGCCATCATCAGGATCAGACTCTAGTTCAACCACAGAACTCCATCACTGTAGCAACAAACAAATCAAGGTCAAGGTTCACTTTATTGTCTCCTGTGGGAGAAATTTGTCTTAGACAAAGGTAAAAGCAATCTGCACTGCAACACATAAAACAGAACACATGCTAATAAAAACACATAAAACACGTGACATATAATAAATAAGTTAAAACAATATAAAGAATTGTATAAAGAATATTGTTTGCCTCCCTGATGGTGGACTGTATAAAAAAATCTTGTGGCATGAGTGGAGCAGGAGTACCCATGATCTTACTTGCCATCTTCAGCAGGCTATGAATCTGAATTTTTGATTTGATTGTCCGAGCCCCAAACCAGCAGGTGATCCCGTATGGACTCAAAGGTTGCACAGTAAAAATCCAACAGAATTTCTCTACAGAACATAATTGATTTAATGAGCCATTTGCAGTTTCACTGTACTGGCCATGTGTACTTAGACTTACTTGGCTTAATCTTTGAGACAAGCATATGCTACTGGCAGGATCAACCAGGCAGCCCAAAGACGTCTGAGAAAACGGACGAACATCTGACGGCTGTGAAGCAGATCTGATACAATAATGGTGATCTACTGTACATTATCAGAAAGTCAATTTTGCTGATTGAGTCTTTATTTTCAGGTGTATGTGAGCTACAGTCGGTGCATGTGCTGTCTTTTGTGGCTGGTCGCTGCTGTGCACTGCTGAACTGTGCCTGGCTTCTGCAGCTGCAGTGGCATCAGGGAGAGGAGGAGCCACAGACGTTATCCTGTTGCAGCATCCAGCTGACTGACAATGACAGACTCACTGCTGTCCCTCACTGTGTCTGCAGAGAAACCCTGTTCATCACCAGTGCCGCTGGACTCATCTGTATCCTCCACTGACAAAAGCTATATACAGCTGAATAGATACTGTTACAGCTACATGCATTACTTTGAATAATAGCTGTAAAAATACTAGATCATCATACTGAGATAAACAACACAACACCAAGATGAACTGAGCTGATGCATAAGGAAGAAGCAGTAAAGTTAAACTATATCACGCAGAGACAATGCACAGATTGGCTAAAATTAAATACTAAGATAAACTTAATTAAACTTAAAGCAATTGTTTTTAATTACAAATTAACTAAATGAAAGTAGGAGAAATGCCTAGCAACCTAACAATGAGGTAATTAGTTAAAAATAACAAAATTAAGCCAAGAAAAACAGACATTACTTAAAGAAACTATTCTGAACAAAAAGAAAAGGCTAAACAGAATTAAATGACAGACCTAAATTAAGAGGTTAACTTACTAAAACTCTGTCAGTATTGATGAAATTAGGCCAAACTACATGATTCAAATATAAGCTAAGCAGAACTGAACTTGGGTGATATAAGCATACATTATATGATGCCAGTCTAAGCTGTCCATTCACATGGGGAGAATAACTACTTGCTTATCTCCTTAAGTAAACTAAAAGTAAATTAAATGTAAATTAAATGTAGCCAAACTGAATCAAACAAGGTTGAACTAACTTTAAACCCCGAAAACATAATATTTGGAGGTTCTTTTCATGAAAATAATCCCTTAATGCCTTACAATGGATAATGTAGTGGGCTACGGTGGAAAGGGATGCTGGACAACAGTCTAGAAAACTTGACAATACCACATGGGG
The DNA here is from genome assembly GCA_027123335.1 of Amphiprion clarkii. NCBI lineage: Eukaryota > Metazoa > Chordata > Actinopteri > Pomacentridae > Amphiprion > Amphiprion clarkii. The sequence goes on along the minus strand of CM049570.1, from coordinate 28,831,248 downwards.
AGTCTCACCACAGACACTATGAAACTATTATATTAAGCCTGGACTACCACCTTAGTCATACACATGTCACACAAGTTTGTTAACTAAGACAATACAGAGACATGGTTCAAAATAGAAGAAAGTAAATTTATTGAATGACTGAATGTTGGATGGCTGGAAATGCAGAGAGAGTAACCTAAAAGATGCAAAAGATAAAACTGAATCTATGGAAATGCACCAAAAGTTTATTACAGTGATTTAATTCTATTCAACAATGCAGTTCTTTTAAAAACACCTTGAGTAAAGTTCCATCATGATTTTAGCAACTTGTCCACCACTCGTAAACTCATAGCAATTCATGACCACTGCAATCAAGTGTATAGTATTATGCCTGTGTTCTTACTACTGCAGCCTCTGCAATGAACAGCGCAAGAGCGTCCAGCCTCTACTAGTAGCTGGCAACTAGCCTCACTAGGGGGAGTAGCCACAAATACTGCTCAAACACAAACATAAGAATAATTAAAAATAAAAAAAGCAGTTGAATCCATCCAAAATACATACAAAGACAAACAAAACAAAACTAAGGCAAATCAACAGCTGACAAAAACCTACAATATGAAAATAAAAAATGTTTACACTTGAATATTTGTATATACGTATATGTATATATATATATATATAGCTAGCTAGCTAGATAGATAGATATAGATTGATATATAGATATAGATTGATATATAGATATAGATATATATAGATATAGATAGAGAGAGAGAAAAATTCTTCAGTGGAGTCCTGACTTCTCCAAATAAATACTCAGAGTCGTCTCTCAAGTCAAAGCAAAGTTTTACTCGCGCAAGGAATCACTTGAACAGAGCAGAGTCTGAACGAGTGACTGGCAATAGGTGGAAGCAGTTTAGTTTTTAAGCAGGCACATAAAGAAGTTACATTGGTATTATCAGTTTCTGAGCAGCGTTTCAACCGGCTGCTTGCAGGATCAACTTGTTATATTTTCATGGTCAAAGTTAGATCATGGAAATTTATTGGGTTATATGAGTTCACAGTTACACAGTTATACAGTCGTTTGAAATCATAAAGAGCATTTAATCATAACATAATTATATTTTATAACATAGAGATATATAGATATATAGAGAGATTTACATTCATTTTTGATTTTTTGTTCATCTGTTGGTTTTTGGGCAAGAATAATAGTCTTTTCTTTAACTCTGCCCTCCCAGCTGTGTACAGCATTACCGATGGCAGCCTATTGGCCAGAATTGACCTGCCGACCTACTTGAGTTCCAGATTGGCAGAGGCCGAGCTGACCTCCTCTTCTCCCTCCTCCTTTCCATCCTCCTTCTCCCTCATCCAGGTGTCACCTGATCTAAGTACAGCTGTGGCTGTCACCCAGTCCCACACCGCCATCACTGTCGACCTTAACCACTATTTCAGGTATGGAATCAGGAAACTTGAGAGAAGTATATCTTGTTCATTTTAATGCCTGGTACCACTAAAAGTATATTACCTGAAGAATACAATGAACACAACAAAAAATGCAGCTGATTATATAATATTTTATGTCCTATTTGACATGCTTCAGCTTAATTATATTCCCAGGGTTTATAAGAGGCCATTTCATATCATAAGCAGCACTGCACATGCAAAGGCCTAGAGTGGTTTCCTGCTTATATTCAAGCCGTAGCACATCTCAGAAGTAGTCAGGTCTCACATGATGCCTAAAACAAAATAATTATGTGAAGCCACAAAGGCAGCCATCTTGCCACTGCTGGAAATTGGCATGAGTGAGAGAAAGGTAGAGAAAAAAATGAAAATCTCCAAGACAGCTGTCCATTGGACCAAGAAAAAACAAGCCCAACATGGTACTACTAAATTGCTAGCTGGTCATGACAGGAAACGTCTTTCTACCCCACAAGATGACCGTGTACTCATCCGTTCCTGTGTCAGGAATTGTCAGACCTCCAGGGATCTTGTACGGCAAGGACAGTTTGAAACCGACTTCTTGAAGCTGGTCTGAAGTCACATAGGGCATGGAAGAAGCTCTTCACCAACCAAAAGCAGGGGAAAGCCCGATTACTCTTTGCTGGGGATCACAAGGATTGGACTGTTGATGATTGGGCTAAGGTTCTCTTCAGTGATGAATCCAATTTTCAGTTGATGCCCACTCCAGCCAACTTACTGGTTAGGAGGAAGCCTAGAGAAGCCTACATACCAGACTGTATTGCTCTGACAGTAAAACATGGGGGTGGATCAGTGACAATCTGGGGTTGTTTCAGTATGGGTGGAACAGGGCAAATGCAATTGTGAGAAGGGCGAATGAACCAGGTCATGTACAGGGCTACTCTTGAAAACACTCTTCTTCCATCAGCTGGAAAACTCCTTCCTGCCTCGAATGACTGGATTTTCCATCAAGACAATGTCCCTTGCCACACGGTCCAGGCAAGGTCAGTTAGAGCCTGAATGAAGAACCAGAACACTGGAACCATGCCTTGGCCTGCTCAATCACCAGATCTAAATCCAGCTGAAAACCTGTGGAAAATCATCAAACCCAAAAACACCACAAGCCCAAAAACAAAGCAAGTTTGTTTGAATTTGTGCAACAGGACTGGGCTGCTGTGACAGCAGAACAGTGTCAGAAGCTGGTGGAGAGCATGCCAAGATGCATGGCTGCGGTCATCAGAAACAATGGTTATGCAATCAAGTACTAACTCCTGTGTGTATCATGTGACTAAAACAGAAAGAAAAGAAAACATGGAATGCCTAAAAGCACTGTTTGTTGAATGTAAGTACTTAAGTGATTTTGGTTGTTTTCAAGAAAACCATGGAAAATGGATAGAAATCACCTCTTAAATTACACTCTTATGAGCTGTTTTTGTTGTTATCATTATATTTGTCCAAACAAATGTACCTTTAGTTGTCCCAGGCATTAAAATGAACAAGAAATTGAAGAAGATAAGGGTGTTCTAATAATTTTTTCCATGACTGTATATCTGTCTTCCAGGATGTATCCAGACCACCTACTATGTGCTGTGTCACAGTCGTGCCCCCCTCTTCGGCCTCAACAACCAAGAGACCAGGACAGCCTGTCCAGTTCCAGCATTAGTCAAGGCACCCTCAGATCCATCTTCAATTCTGACCGGTACACAAGTGACCATTAATTAGCTTTACTCTAATAGATTTTGAGAGTCTGAAGACTACTGTTCCTATAAGATCTATGCTTAGGTTTGCTGATCAGAGCAGAGTTGATGAGAATAAAAAATCCATAGACATTGTTCTTCAGTGGCCATGTTTGATCCAGCTTTGTTTTGTTGTTTAGATCATTATTTAAGGCAATGCTGCTGATGCTGATGTTGTTGATATTTAAAAGGTAGAATGTTCGCAATTTTTGTTCACTACCGTGAAACCTAAAGTAGAGATGCAGCCAGCTGAAACTTCATTAGTTTTGCACCAAGGTTAGTTCAATGCATGCCTGCACTAGATGGGACATTTTACCAGGACAGCAGTCCACGGATCTTGCAGTTTATCGTTTGGCTATCAGGTGGACCCATTTTATTTAGTAGTTGCGAAGACATTTTCACCTAAAATGTCAACCTTGGTGACCAAGTCAGTCAGCTTCATTGATTTGTAACCATGAATATCTGCAAAATTTTGTGCTACACCAGTTCACTAAAATGACAGCTTTGCCTTTCCGTAGCACTATATGAAAAGTCAGAGGTCATCATAGTCATTAGAATCCTGAGTATCCGGAATAAATTCAATGCAAGAATGCAAAGCCAGATTTTTGAGATTCATCTACTTTAGAAAATCTTTGTTTTTATATGGAGGACCAGAGGCATCTAGTCTGTGAGAAAAAGATGGACTTTCAGATTTTGTTGGGGTATTGGTGGAGGTCGACTTTGGCTCAGCTCATGCCTGGTACTTTTGCCATTTATATCTGGTTCTGTGATGTCAGTATAAGCTCTTATCATGTGTCACTCTTTTAGAAATTTCAGAGAGTGTAAAATGTAATTAAACATCATATTGATGAAATTGGTATGACTGGTAGACCTTCAACACAGTGAACTATTAAAACATGATGAATACAGATTAGTGGATTTATTCATTGCAAATGGCAGACATTAATTTTATAATATTTGTCTTATATGAGAGGACACTGAATACCGTACTAATAATAATAGATAATATACAAATAATATGACTTTGAAGTTCATTAAGATTATCAGTCCTTCATTTTTGTTCATTCGCATCTTCTTCTCTAACATTATATTGTGACCACTGACCTGAGTAAATTTGCTTCTAGCTCCTGGGAAGCTCGTCTGTCCTCCATGTACAACAGAGCCCAACGTCCTACCACCTCCTCCTCCCCCTCCCAGCATGCTGGGGCCTCCTGGTCCTCCTCGCTCCCCCACCTGGAGTCCCACCAGTGTCTGCCATCAGCTCAAACCATAGTGCCTCCCGGTGGGACAATCGTCACTTTTTCTGTCCCTGAATCATCCACTGCGTCTCTTCTCACTGTCACTGAGTTCTCTGCCATGCTGACCTACACCACTCCTGGCAATAGACACACCACAGTAGCCTTATGGGATTTAAAGTCTGGCAGTGTGAATTACCACCAGACAGAGGGTGATGCGGCTCCGGTACAGTGTTGTGGAGAGAAACATCACCGACTACTGCTGAGGAGTGAGTTCACCACTGACACAGCCTTTCATGAACTTTGACAGCTGACCTCAAAACCAGAAACTGCACTTTTATCAATTAAAGCAGTCAGAATGCATCTGATTATAGTTCCTTATTAAACAGTATCACACAGCGTTATTGTGGACAGATTTGAACTTTGTTCTGTCAACTAATTTTTGAAAACTGATGGATTGTTTATAACCTGTTGGATCATCTAATATCTCATGTTTCCCACACAGTGCTGCATCCTTAGATGCTAGTAATGAAATTTAGAGCTAAATACTTTCATAACTAATTGGACTGCCAAAATGAGTCCAAAAAAACAGATAACAAAACATTTTTTTGTTGTTTTTTTTAGAAATCAGAAATCGGAAAGCTTTTTGAGAGGAAAAATTCACTTGACTGTGTTTGAAAGAAAACTAAACTACTGCAGGGATTGCGATAATTTTTTCAGTTATATAAATAAAGGAAAATCAACTGTCACTACTACAGCATGTCATTATTTCAATAGTTTCATTGCAAACTGCTGTCCATCTGTCTGTCTGTCTGTGTGTCCAGAGGCTGGTGTGTTCCAGGTCTTGTTCTCCGTGTCCCAGCAAGACTTGCTCAGCAGGTTGATGTTATTTGGCAGTGCAGCAACGGTGGATGCCGTCTGCCACTTGAACAACTGGGGCCGCTGCTCCATCCCCATCCATGCCCTGCAGGTAGGAGACAGCACTCACTTTTACTCATACGTCACACATCTTCTACTGCAGAGGTTGCAACATCCAGAGGATCTTTAAATGGCATTCAGATCAAAACTGTCTCTCTGGAGTTTAAAACGAAAAAAACCAAACGTATTTTGCAGGCTGGACTGAAGAACCGTCAGCTGGACACAGTTGATTTCTACCTCAAGAGCAAAGAAAATGTACTGAACCCCTCAACAACGTTCAGTACTGCTGAACCACCAGCAGCCTCCACATTGAGCCTGACGGACAGTATGTATACAGGCTTTGTACGCTGTTTTTAAAATGTAACATTTTTCAGGTCACAGTTATTTAAGCCTCATAACCCCTCAGAAACACAGTTTACTGTATGACTTCTGTAATCCATCATTTATAGATTATATTGTTGATTATACAAAGACAGTTACATGCAAATTTTACAAAACAGCAACTTTAAATCCATGCCTCAGGTCTTTAGCATCCCCAGACTATATCATATCCAGTCTAATTTAATCATTTCATTAAACTACTTACCTCCCAAGTATTCCTCACTGTCTCCCTGAATAATGAGTAGAATGTTATATATGTGGCTTATTTTTACAGTAACATCATGATGCTGTGTTTCATGTTTAGTTGACAGCAACCCTTTCGAATCTGGCATCTCCACTCCACAAATGCAGGTGTGCCTGGGGCTACTGATGTACCAGAGCACAAGAATGACAAATCCAGTTGACACAGTATGAGCTTTAAGCAGAACAGTGGTCAAGATACATTCAGTTAGCTGTCTCAAGTAGAGAAATTAGGACTGATGAGGGACTATAATTGCCTCAAAGGTGTCGATCGTGATGCTGTAAAAGTACTTTTTCAGAACAAGCTCCCAACTTCGAAGCCAGAAGATCTCATAAAGTTGCACTCTCCTGGAAAATGTTGGTGTTTAGCTACAGTGAAGGGCTGTGATTTCTAGAAGCTGATAGATGATCTAAAAGTCTTTTAGCTGTTTTAACTGAAACTCCCATACAAGTACCAGAGATGCTTATTCTGTCCATTCGCTGTTCAGCAAGACATGACAGAGAAAACATGAAATTCAGTGTGCACAGAGAAATGTTTATGAATTTTAAAGAAACGAATTTATCTGAAATCTATGAACACTTTTTTTGAGTTTTATAAATGACTGAACATACTGTTTTGTTAGTGTTGATACCATGCGCTGAGATGATTACAAGTAATGCAGTAGTAATGTATGACTGCAGCTGCCTTATACAAATGGCATGTCCCTGAAGAGGTACGTAGGAGTTGGTCATCACAGTTTCATACATGTTTCATCAAAATTGTTGCTGTCTCTCTCTGTGTGTGTCTGTACGTGTGTGTATGTGCATGCGCGCATGCAGGTGTGCAGGAGTTGTGTCCTGCGTTGGACTTGCTATGTTCCGCTGTCAGAGATTCAAACAGTGAGGTTCAGAGCCGACAGTTCTCAGAACAGCTGCTACATATCACCATGTGCTTCGTCAATACACAGATCCGCTCTGTGCTGTCCAGCACATTCTGTAAGTCAATACACACTTGAGCTGTAGATTGTTAGTTCAGTTTGGAACTGCTTATTTTCATTTCCTGAGAGCTGAAGCAGGCCTATTGTGTCTGCAGATGAGGACTCAGACGTACAGAGCTGCGTTGACATTCTGGACCAGTATGTTACTGAGCTGAGGAGCTACATGAAGAGATTCCCCTGGTCTGCTGGAGGAGACATGTTCAGTTCCAATACTACTCCTGCTCAGGAGGAGGCTCAGGGCGATGAGTGGGAGCAGCTGTCAACAGAGGTGACATTTTTGTTCTGCCTTCCATTTTACATGTTTTTTTAAAATAAGAAATATTACAGTTTTTCAGAAAGTCTCACATTTTCTGAAAACACATCATTGTTTATGTGTGCATGTTTGTGTTTGTTGCAGGAAGTGGTCCATCAGTCTATCATGACCAATCAGATCCCTAGATCTCAGGCCGTCTTGCGGAGGCAGAGCCTGCTAGAACAGGGGCTGTTGGCTCTGAGGATGGAGGGTCTGGAGCAGGTTTTCTCTTGTCTGCAGAGCAGAGACCTACAGACAGCCAAAACACTCCTCACCAACATGGTAAGAACACCTCACTGTAGGAAATTAATCAGTCAGTAACCTTTGTATTAATTATTACTTGTACTTGGTAAACCTTCTGACTGTACACACATGTGAAACATGTCAGCATGTTAAAGTCCAACACTTGTTAGCATGTGCAAGTTTAGCATTTTTAAGTATGCCTCTTAGGCTTCTATGTGTCAGCTACAGACCTTTAGTCAGGCTGTGGTTAGCTTACCTTATCATCAAGACTGGATGCAGGGCAAACAGCTGAACTGGCTTTCTCCACAGGTCAAAAGCGGAAGACCAGTTCACATAGAAACTGTTTAACCCTTTGATGCACAGTGTGGGTCAGGAGATACCCATTTTCCATTGGATTTGGGTCACTTTTGACCCATGCTGCGCATCGAAATGTTAAGGAACATTTTTGATGTCAGTCACTCACCGTTTCCTTCCAGAAAGAAAAATGGGGTAAAATTGCAGTGATTTAGATTTATCCACTGGGGGTGAATACTTATGCAATCACTTATTTTAAGGTTTATAGTTTTATTAATTAGCAGTGCTTTGTAAAAATCAGTCTTTACTGTTTTTGTTTGTTTCAAAAACGCCAAATTACTTTGACTTTGATTCAACGTTAAATAGCAATTAAAGAGGGAAACTTCCAAGGGGCTGAGTGCTTTTAATAGGTATTGCAGTTGCTTTCACATACAATTAACATTAGAGCATGCATTAGCAATAAGCTAATGTTACATTCAGCTAAAGCACAGCCTAATGCTTTTCTTTTAAAGTCTAAATACACTCACATTTACATAAAGCAAGTACTAAACGGATGTGGTCACCTGTTTTCAGGGTTTTAGTGTGAGGAACCAGTTTCACAGTATCTGCCTCCACACAGATGACAAGGAGACGCGGGAGCTAATGGTGAGTCTGGCATTTTACAGTGAACACAATTCATCTTCCTGACTGACAGCAACATTGTTTTCTTGCTATCTATAATATGGTCTGTATTTTACCATAAAGTAGTTTTTCCTTGGTCCATTGAATATTCAACAAATATCTTGTTCCTTTTGTTGCAACTGATCAACTTTGAATTGTCTGGTATTCCAGCTACGATTAAAAACAATTGAAACATTTTACCTGACTGCATAGGGTTGCCACCCGTCCCTTAAAATACGTAATCGTCCTTTATTTGATAATAAATTGGTACATCTCGTATTGATTCAATACGGGACGCAAATTGTTCCGTATTTTCATAAATGTCCCATACACGGGGCGCCCGTATAGCTCAACGCGTTGAGCGGGTGACCCATATACGCAGCTGGCCCGGGTTCGATTCCCGCTCGCGGCCCTTTGCTGCATGTCTTCCCCCGACTCTTCTGCCCTGTTTCCTGTCTCTCTCTCACTGCGCCTGTCAAATAAAGCCCACAAAAGGCCAAAAAAATATAATTAAAAAAAAATAAATAAATGTCCCATACACGTCTGTCACACACTCATCAAAACTGTATAATGAACAAAATAAAACACACGAAATATTAAGGGCAGCCAATTTCATCTTCCTTAGACCTATGTAGCGAGGACCCATTGCGAGGTTCAGCAGATAGATCTCAGACTTCTCTGCATGCCCGGCCCTGTCGCAGGTTGCCAGGTTACAGACGCTGCTGCACCCGCGCGTTTAAAAATGTCTCCACCCGAAACTCCATCACGTCCAAAGAAGCAAAAACATTTGCAAAAGTATAGACCTGAGTGGGAAGACTCAAACCCTTGGCAATGAGTACAAGGCAAACCGTGTTTTCTGTTGCTCATGGACTGGCTGAGGCAGCATGCATCAGGAGACCAACATGTAAGAAACATGAGAATAGAGAGGACCCCACCAGCAGGTCACAGCTTTTCATCCCCAATTATCTCCTGAAGTCCATATGGTTAGGGACATCATGATGAGATCAGCTAGATTTCCTACAGTATATTGTTGTTAATTTACCAGAGGATGCTTATAATCATGCTGATGTGGCCACAGACTCTACAGCATTTTAGTGACTCAATAAATGCCTAAGTTGTTTATTATTATTTTAAATGCTTTTTAGTTTTTAATAAACATTTGTTTAATAGCCTATATGTAATCAATAAATGGCCTTTGCCTATCTAAAGAAAAACCCACTCAGAACTCTGATATGCTAACAGTACTAAAGAACTAAATCAATAAATACATGCATACACATATAAATAAGTTAATACATTAATTGTGTTAAGATAAGATTTAGATGGGAAAAATGTATGCAGAGAATTTCTTTGTACAGTATTCTGCATTCAGTTGTTTATGTTTTTGCAGAATACAGTATTGCACACTGGTTGGTCATTACATTTAATTAGTTTAGTTTCACTGTTTAAAATGATGCCACTTATTTTCAGACAGAACCTGTGATCATAAAACAATTCAAAATTCTTAGTTTTGTGTTAATACAACACCTAAAGCTTTAAGTATGGCTAAATGCTTTTTTCAAAATTAAATATATCACTCCTTGGGTGGTAGTGGCCCCGAGTTCACTAAAGTTGGAAAGATATTCACAGATTTAGACTTCTGGCATCAATAACTCATTAGATATACATTCTTAAAACATGCCTCTTTCCCATCGTTGTAAGACAGACAATGTGCTACAAGCCCAGTTTGATCAAAAGTAGTTGTCTTTCAAGCAGCAGAAATAACACTGGTGTCTATGCGCAGCTGGCTGTGCGACGAGTGAACAGGTACGGTCTGCAAATTGCAAAACCGCTGCATTAGCGAAGAGAGACACAAATATTCAATAACTTCACTCTTATACACTGTAGTGTCACCAAAATCACTGCAGCCTTCAACTGGCTCCTGTTGACACCAATGTTATTCCTGCAGCTTGAAAGACAGCTACTTTTGATAAAATTGGGCTTGTAGCACATTGTCTACCTTACAACGATGGGAAAGAGGCATCGTTTATGTTTTGACAAAGTATATTTAATGAGTTATTGATGCCAGAAGTCTGAATCTGTGAATATCTTTCCAATTTTACTGAACTGTGGCCCCAAGGAGCCGTGGTGGGCGTCCTTTATTTTCATTTCTGAAAGGTGGCAGCCCTATGATTGCAGCACCATGTTTATTTCTCTCTGCTATAAATCCTACCAAGTCTTTCTGACTGTCTGTTTTATTGATTGGTTAGGTAGAGACACTGTCAAGTCAGAGCTACTTTCCGGAGGAGGAGATGCTGAGTTTTATGTTCATCAGGGAGATGGAGAAACTTGGGTCACTGCCAGCTTTTCGCTGTTCAGAAAACACCTCATCACAAAGGTAAGGATACTATGTTGGCACAACACAGAGTCACCAATCATGACAATGGCAGACTTTCTAAGTGCTCTTGTTGGTTGAAAATGGCATTTGAACTTTTAGCTCATGCTGGAGAAGCTGCCTGCATCTGACTGATGCAGCACATCACTACAGACAACATACTATAAAACACTGATTGTGTAAAATTAGAGAAGACGATCTTTCTAGTTTGTTTGTCTTTTGTCTATTTGCATGTCCTGCAGTGCATTGAGCTCATGGCTCAACACATTCTGTAGAACATGAGTGGATTTCTATAAATGTCTTCAACTTTCTTTGAGCTTCCTCCTTGTTCTCATCTTGACTGTCAGTGATGAATGAATTCCAGATGACTTTCATTTATTTATTCAGACTCTGTGCCTCTATACATACGACGTCTATATCTTGACCTAGAGAATCCAAAATCTTTCCAGGGTTGTTTGGATGTTTCATAAGGAGGCGGATGGTGAGGTTATGAGGGAGCTGGTGGGACAGGGGAGGCCTGAGGAGGAGGGCAATCTCTGGAGGATTCTTAGACTGGACTGGGTGAGGAATTGGGATCAGAGCTGCCAGACAGTCATCCACTTATCCAGACGCCAACACACAGGTAGAACACTAAGTCAATATAAAAACACAACCGAGATCCCACAGTGGTTCATAAAAGTCTTACTTTTTGGAAAATGTCATGCACTTAACAGGGATTCCTTTTGTTTTGTTCATCAGAGTTGAGTTCCTGTGACCCTTCGGTGTTGTGGCGTTATCTGACTGTCCTCCACAACCACCATTGTGTGGTCAACTGGATCCAGAACAGGGAAACCTCTGGTACCTGCCAGTGGCCAGAGTTATCTTCAGAACTTGTTAATAACAACACAGTCTGCAGCACCTACATGAGGGAGAACATCCTGGACCTGTTGGCTAGGTACAGGAGCTAATGTTGCAATTGTGATCAATATTAACCAACAGAAATGGATTGCATTTGATTGGAAAACAAAAAATGTTTGCAGACCTAATGATAAATATGTAACACTGACTGCATCTACGTGTGCTAAAATGTTGAGATTTTGGGTTGTGTCCTGTTTTTGATCATATTCAGGAGAAGATATTTACATGGGACAAAGTGAAATTTGACCCTCCATATACCTATACACATAGGTACAAACACAAACAGACAGCTTTGAAACTGTTTTGCTTTTGCTCCACTGCACATGTTGGGAAGTCTGTGTCCTGTAAGAGACTGCAGCTGGTCAGTACATATAAATGACCAATTATATTTAACACTTGCATCACATAAACACTGGAGTTTCTTCTTCACTCCAAAAGTGAGATGTTTTCGTTGGCATGTGTGAACAGTGCCGCTTGCATCCACAGGTTTATATGAATGCCCCTTAAAATGTATACCGTGTATGTCCTCATAAATCCTCCATAACTTGTCAGACAGAGTTTAAATACATTCGTTCTCTAAGTTCATGCTTTTTTTTTTACATGCTTTTCTTATTATTCTTTTCATTATTATATTTTAAATCTTAATATCACAGACACATAGATAAACTGTTTTAATGGATTTTTACTTTTAACATAGATGATTATTTTGTAACTGATGTTTTAACAAAGATTTTCATTTAGGTTTCTGTCTCCGATTCTTCCCCCAGGAGATTTCTGTTCATTCAGGAAGAACTGGCTGACCTGGAGCAGCTGTTGTGGAGGCTCGCTCAGGGTGGAGGAGTGATGGCTTTGTCCCCTCCCATCCCTCAGTACCGCTCCCCCCTCGGCCTTGACCTCCACAGTGTTTTTATCACCTTCTGTCTGGACCACAACTTTCAGTACTTGCTCTATACCTACCTGGAGCACTACAGGTGTGTGTGAGGGTGCTGAATGCATGTTATGTGCTTATTAGGTTCTCAATGATGTGTTTGTATTTCAGTTTTGCAGCCAATGCATTAATTGTAAAATACATTTTAATTAGCAGCTAATGAGCCTGAGTTTCCTCTTCACAGACTGACACCCAGAAATTGTCCCCTCCTGACCACTCAGAATCTATCTGAGGGTCAGCCCTGGTTTGAGATGCTAGTGAAGATCCAGGAGATCACCAGGGATCTGTCAGGTATCACGCTGCTGCAGATACACTTTTTTTTTTTTTTTTTTTTAAGATCAGATCAAGGACAAACAGAATGCAAAACGTAGATTTAGAACAAATTAGAATTCATCAGTGAAATGTAGATGAAGACAGTTGTCAGATTAGGTAAATCCAATTAAAGTTGATTGCATTGCATCAATTTCATTTCTTTTTTTACTTTGCTATTTATTTTGTTTCATTTACTTTGCCTTCATTTTTGCATAAGCACATGCAGATGATAAACAAATGAGAGACTTAATCACAGAATTACATATATATATATATATATATATATTATATATATATATATATATATATATATATATATATATATATATATATATATATATATATATATATATATATATATATATATAAATTAAAAAATAATTCTTATTCTGTATGGATATAGGTAACTGTTTTTCAGACACAGCATGCTCACAAACAAAAAACTGATATAAGGGGATAGTCCCTATCTAATCCATAGTTACAACGACCAGCAACAACATACATGCATTTATACAGTCAGGCCTTGTAGTCTACTCATATGGAAGCCATTTTGACTAATTTTAAAGACATCAATTTGAGTCCTTTGTAAATATATTGTAAACTAGATCAATTCATTAATTTGCTGTCTAGCCTTCTGAAGTCATTTTCTGATCAACATCTTTTGCCTGCTACTAGCATCAGTCTCACCATCTTGCTCTATCTTGCTTTGAAAAGTGGTGCATTTCTAGATTGCTGAAGTGCATCATTTTAAAAATTCAAATAAATCGTCTCCTTGACTGGTTTTCTGTTTGTCCCTGTGCCTGATGTGCCAGATCCAGGACTGATCTTCCAGGCCAGTTTAACCAGTGCTCAGGTGCTATTACCAGGCAGCCAGGGATCCCTCAGCAGTCTGCTGTTAGAGGGACACAGCCTGCTGGCTCTGGCTGCCGTCATGTTTGCCCCTGGAGGAATCAACCAGGTAAGCAATGTGCCAAGGAAACATCTCTACTTGTTCTTCTGATACATGTAAGTTTGGTTATTCCACTTAACAGTAATAAAAGGACAACAGCAATAATATGCACAACATAGACAACAGACAAAACCAAGTGCAATATTAGTTCCTCAAAATGTAGAAAAAAAAGTCATGTAGGGAACATTCATGATATCCAGTTGCTCACACATATTAGACCTAAGAAACATAAAAAAAAATAAGTTTGAAATGCTGATAGAAAAAACAAGTTAAGGTGCAAGACAAAAAAGAACAGATGGTGCTGGTAGAATTAAATAAAAAATATATAAAAAGGAATAAATACAGTCTAAAAATTAAAATTAAAGATGCAAGCAGCGTTGAACAAGTCCTCGCACACACACACACACACACACGTCAAAGTGTGGATGTACATCGGTGTACGTTTGAGCATGTTTAGGCCCTCAAAAACACGATTCAATTGTATAAGGAAAAATAGTAATTCCTTCAATTCCAATACAGTCTTCGCACCATTCAGTGCTTGGACCCTAATAAGCATGCAGAATTGGTGCTTGGGGCAGCAGAAATTCAGAAATAAAGGCCTTTATGCAATTCATCACACAGACATCACCGTGATAACCGGGTTATGAACAATTCATGACGTGACATTAAAACTAACTGCTGAAATGCAGCTATTCGGTAAAATGCCATGTTGTAAGTGGTGTAAATGATGGCCAACTTCTTCTATTCTAGTTTAGTACTGTGGTAGACGTGTTTACGATACACTGCACCCTGCAGTTTGGAAGCAGATGCCGCACAGCGTAGAAAAGCCACACACGTTCTCTCGTGCAGATTCCGAGCGTCTAATTTCCGTGCATCTTGTTTGTGAGGAAAGCATGATGATTTTCTACAATATTTCTTAGATGAAAGAAGGAAGGCTTGTTTTGTGTGCGAGTTAAAAGACATGTCCTGGTCAAAGGTAACTTCGAGGTTCCACACAGTAGTACTGGAGGCCAAAGTAATGCTATCCAGAGTAACTACACTGGCAAAAATGCTACTCTCAAAACGAGAAAAAAATACTTATTTCAAGGAACTTTTACCTTGAAATAAGTGAAAAAATCTGCCAATAGAACAAGTGAAAAATGGCTTGGTAAGATTTTTGGAAATAAGATGATATTTAGAATATTGAGATCTTAAAATTAGCTGGAAAAACTTATTTTAAGCTATATTTTACCAGGATTGTCAAGCTTAGGTGTCTTAAAATAAGCCAGATATGCTTAAAAAAATTAGTAGTTTTTCACTCAAAAATAGATTTTTGCTTTCATGTAACCTCCTAATTTGAGATGTATTAAACTTATTTTGAATTTTTTGTAAAATACAAGTCAAAACAAGATAATTTCAAGATTGTTTGACTTATCAAGATATTTAAGATGCGTTGTCTTAAAACAAGTCCCTCCAATTTCCTGAAATGTCACTTGTTAAGTGAATTTATCTTAAATCAAGTGGGATGAGACATTTCAGTCTGAATTCAACAGTAGGAAAATACAGGTCATTCAGGTCTTTATGTCCTTAAGACAATCTTGCTGTCTGGCTCGCTGATTAGTTTCCTCAGGCTTCATAGATAAATACAACTGGATGTCGTCAGCATAACAATGGAAATTAATACAGTGCTTCCTAATAATATTGCCTAAAGGAAGCATATATAATGTGAACAGTATCGAAACCCTGAAGAACTCCATGATTAACCTTAGTATGCTTAGACGAGTCATTGTTGACATGCACAAACTAGAACCTGTCTGATAAGTAAGATTTAAACCAGCCCAGTACTGTGCCTTTAATGCCAATAGAATATTCTAGTCACTGTAATAAAGGTTTGTGGTCAGTGGTGTCAAATGCCGCACTAAAGTCCAACAAAACGAACATAGAGACCAGTCCATTATCTGACGCTATGGGAACGTCATTAGTGACTTTCACCAGAGCTGTTTCTGTGCTATGAAGCCTGACCGAAACTCTTCAAACAAGCTATTCCTTTAATGTTTGCATAATTTATTTGCAACAGTTTGCTCAAAAATTTTAGAGAGAAATGGGAGGTTGGATATAGGTCAATAGTTAGCTAAACCATCTGGATCAAGAGTATATTTTTTAAGTAAAGGTGTGATTACAGCAACCTTAAAAGCCTGTAGTACATAGCCTGTTACTAGAGAGAGATTAGTCAGATCTAACATTGAAAAATTACTTAAAGGTAAAACCAGGCTATTTGGGATAGGGTCTAAAAGACATGTTGATGATTTAGATGAAGAAAGTGTTGAAATTAACTCAGAGAGATGTATAGGAGTGAAGAAGTCTAACTATCCATCAGGTCTTACAACCAATTCTAAAGCAACTGTACTCCATGATACATCTGTGACAGTAACAGTGACAGCTGCCCCTCTTGTTAACACCCACCCTCACTAATTTTCATGAATAGTAATCACTGCTTTTACAGTACTCTGTCCCATTTAGTCTATAATAATGACTTCTAAGATGGGATGTAAAAGGATGACTTGTCTGAACCATTGTCCATTTGCTTTCTATGTGCAGGTCATAGTTCAGGGCGAAAGGTCAGGCAGGTCGGAAAGGACAGTTGACCCTCAGCTCCTGAAGATGGCGCTGGGCCCCCATCACAAACTGAAGTCTGCCTTGTTCTCTGCCGGTCCCCGAGGAAACAGCCCATGCTCTGACATCTCAGTTTACCACCTCCTGCAGGTACACTTAGATCTGTCAGCATTGAACTTGCAGGTGCCAAATAATGTCCTGTCCCACAGTTAGAACTGGAATTGTACTGCTGCTGTCCCCAAAGAGTTGGTTTTAATGAGTGCTCTTAGCATCTTGACTGCTTTGTACTTAGCAGGAAAGTTCTTTGTCAAAATGCAGTATCTTCTTCGTACGTCAGTTGTCCTGTTACAGTGTGTATTTTTTTTACTACATGTTGATGTATTTTCCCAGTCACTCCACCCTCTGGATCCATCTAAGCTGTTTGGATGGCAGACAGCAAATACTCTCAGTTCCACCGGTAAGAAGTGAAAACCACTAGATTACTGCAAAATTATTACCTAAAACCACATATAATGCTTGTATCTCAGCTATGTTTCTGATTTCTGATTCTGTTATTGTTTGCATGTTTTCATTCATCTTTTTTGCATAGAGCTTTAGTGGTAGTGGCAGTAATACTCGAAGTACTAGCAGCAAGCAGTAGCAGACATACCTGTAGAAGTCCCTGCAGCAGTGCTATGCTAGGAAGTAGAACAGGAAGTATTAATAGAAGTAGGACAGTAGTAGCACAAATATGATAGTGTCATCAATTATAGTAGAAGTAGCAGTACTGGTAGATATAGCAGAGGTATACAGAGTTTCTGGCTGAGTAACTCGGCAAATACATTTTTGTGTTGTTTCTCCACAGAAACATCAGAGTTGCCTCATTTCTCCAGCCCTTATCTGGTCAGTAGGTTTGCGCTGCTGGAGAACCTTGACTTTCTGTACTTCCTCCGTCATGGCAGACCCTGTTTTGCGTATTCTACCTTCCTTATCCAGCAGCTGAGTGGCGGTGGTGATATCAGGCTGCTGTGAGTATGATGCACTCAACTACAGCCTTTTTCCTCATGAAAGTCTGGTTGAGTCTAATGAGAAAATTTTTGGAGCAGGAAAAAAGACAAAACCATTGCTCTGCTACACAATATAGCTGTGCGCATGTGTGTGTGTGTTTCAGGTTGCAGTGGGCCAGCCAGCAGGTGTACAGGTTGGCCCTGCAGTGTTTTAACATCCCACCTGTGGTGTCAGCTGTTGTTTGTTTCTGTGAACTGCTGGGAGTCTGCAGCCTCAAACTGAGAGTTGATGTCAGAGCCATGAACGTCATTCTGCAACACTTCAATCAACACAACACGCACATCTCTTCAACATTCCATCTGCACACTCTGGGTAAACACATGGCACAAACACTGTTCCAGCATAGCATCTACAGCTAAGTACAAAAATATTCATAGCCATCATTATATACCAAAATTGTGATTTTTTTAGAATTTAAAGAATAGGCTTTTTCTGGCTGAAAATGATACGAATGAGTGTCAAAAGAGGTTAAGACATTGTTCCAGAGTTAAAATGAAAAACCTTTAACTATTTTCGATAGGATTCAGTCTGGACACTGACTAGGCCACTCCAAAATTTTCTATTGTTTTCGTTTAGCCACTTCTTTATTACTTTGACTGTATATTTCAAGTCATTGTCTTGTTAGAAGATTCAAGTTTTTCTGCAGACTGCCTGAAGTTTCCTCCAGAATCTTAGTGTTGTTCTCCTTTCTCATAGTGCCATTTACTTGAACCTTTTGATGCACAACCTGGGTCAAAAGATACCCATATTCCATTGAATATAGTGACCCATATTCCATTGAATATGGGTATCTTTTGACCCATGTTGTGCATCGAAGGGTTAATGAGGTTGGATGGCTGAAAAACATCCCCAAAGCATTGCATTCCCATGTCCATGCTTGACCTTGTAATGCTTCGCTTCCTACTGCGCCAATTCGGATTTTTCACAGTATGGAACTCCTTGTGCTTTTTGATAATGATTTGGACTGTGGTTACTGGCACTTTAAAACACTTGGATATGGCTTCACTTCACTTCAATTCAATCCAATTTTATTAAAATAGTGCAAATTCACAACATATGTCATCTTACAGTGTTTAGCATGATAAGGTACAGACCTTGCAAATTACAAACAGAGAACAGAAGACCCAACAATCCAAAGTTGTGTTTACACTTCCTATGAGTGATGGTGGGAAGGAACAAAAGCAAACCTTAGATTAGGGAGGGGGAGAAAATAGAATATTCCAGGATAACATGGAGAGGTATAGATGCTAGATTTTCTTCAAAATTTGCAACAATATCTTCATTTTGTACATGGCATTTTTAGTGGCAAATGTAAACCAAAATATCAGAAATAGGTCACATTTATCTCTATTGCAATGTATTGCCAACTTTTGTCACTTGTTGATGTTTGGTATGGGCAGGAATAATTCCTGACCTAGCCATGCACACTTTGGGTGAACGCACACACAATCATCCTCTGCTGTCTCATTTCAGTGTCTAAAGGTGTGAAGCTGGTGGAGGGAGAGTCTGAAGCAGCAGAAGAGCTTGTTGCTTACCTGGAAGCTGCAGTGGCAGACAGTCTTGAGCAGAGGGGCATCAGCAGGTTAGACACATTTCTCAGTACCGATGTCAAGATAAATCCTGAAGTTCTTGCAGTTTGAACATACCTGAAATTTGCAGTGAAATTTGTGTATGCGTCCTTTTATATTAGGTAATATTTATGTTTTATATTTATTTTAGTATACAAATGACATAAAAATAACCCTGTCTTCATGGCTATATGGCATTAGTGGTATATGAAAAAATTAGACTTTTCAGAAGTTGGATTGATTGGGTTTTGTAGTGAACATCTCTAGTACACTGCATATACCTTTCGAGATTGGTAGGATTGTAAAACGGATCTATTTAAAGATGTTTTAAGTCTTCACTCTCCCAAATAGAAATTTTATTTAACTTATTAACATCTTTGGTTCTTTACTCTCCCAAATAAAAATTTTATTTAACATATTAACATTTTTCAATAAAAAGACAGACCTGTAATGTTATCATTACATGATTTGTACCTTGGACCAGTAGGCCTGCAACAAATCTTTCAGAATATTTTTGAAAGATTTGTTTAATGGATGAAAAATAACAATCAAATAAAAATAAAAATGGTCAAAACTTTTTGAAGCTGTAGAGTTTTGATGTAGAGCATATGTGTGTGTGTTTTTCCGTTAGATCATCGTATGAGGCAGCTCAGGAGTGGGCATTGCCTGTTCAGTTCTGCCAGCTCCACGGTCTGAATCTCAGCTCTGTTTACCCTACCCACTGCGCTGATGACAGACAGCTCATCCACTTCTTGCTATTTGTCCAACTGCACAACTTCCCACCTGAGCAGGTGAACATGCACACACCTCCCCAACATCCTTACACTGAGGCAAGTTCGACATACCTAGGATATGTTTCTCTATCTGGCTTCACTAAACCTCACAGCTGCAGTCAGACTAAGTGGTCAGAGACCAAGCTGGTTATCAAATGGGTAGGCACAGAACTTGATATACAATTTAATTTAGCAGATGCCTTTATCCAAAGCAACGAACATCTTACAGTAGATACAGCATGAGGTCAACCTGACTATGAATGTGTTAGTTAGCAAGCTATAAGGTTATACACCACCGGTCAAAGGTTTTAGAATGCCCCAATTTTTCCAGTTTTTTGATTGAAATTCAACTAGTTCAAATCCAATGAAAAGCTTGAACTGGTACAAAGGTAAGCGGTGAACTGCCAGTGGTTAAAAAGAAAAGGTATGGTTACCCAAAACTGAAAAATAATGTACATTTCAGAATTATATAAAATGCCTTTTTCAGGGGAAAAAAAAATGGGTTAACAACTTAAAGCTGTTCTGCAGCAATGGAGGTTGATCTAGCCTTGAAAGTTGGTGCTACCAAATCCTACAGGTGTCCCAACTTTGGGGTTGGAAATTGGGGTGTTCTAAAACTTTTGACCCTTAGTGTATGTTGAGCATACGTTATCATGGTAATGTGCCCCTGTGAGATAAAGAACCATCATCCTGAAAACCCAGAGGTGAACCTTCAGTTACTTCATTAACTTCAAATCCTGCTTCGTCGTACAGACTTCAGAAGGTAACTTGGCACAGCTATATCATCAGCATGGACAGATAGTCAGGATATTTTTACTGTTGTCTGTAAACTGTAGTTATGGTGCCACTCTATTTTTACCTCATTCTTACTTTATCCCTTTTTTGTTACATCCTGAACTAATCGACAACATCTCTGGCAAAAATAATGACTTCATATTTAACTGTTCAAAAGTCATCATGTAGAGGCTTAATTATTCACACAGGTGAGGTCACTGGTGGCTCAGTTTGAGCCTACCCTGCAGGCCCAGCTGAGCCTGGCGTTTCAGGACCTCCAGGTGTACAGTCAGAGGAGGATCTGTGACCCTGAGGAACTACCAGTGCCACTGACAACAGAGGTGTTGTCCGGGAGCCCAGAGCACCCGAGGGAGCTGTTCCAGGTCCTCTTGCAGAGCCAGGAGAAGCTGGCACCCTGCACGTACCTGCTACATGAAGCACTGGTGCAACGCTGCCCAACGCTAGCTATACTGGCTGCTTGTCTACAGGTAAATGGACCAAACACACCTAGACATAGATGCACCAATAATATGTGGAGATATTTGCTACATTTTAGCATTTAGAACTGTTGGAAATGTAATCCAAGTAGGCCTCAGAATGTACTACAGTATGAATGAAGTACTTGAGGTGTATGTTATATATGACAGTAATGCTTATGATTTAAAGTTATTATGCATCTTTACTAAGCTATGTTGGTAAAGGTATACAGTATCTGACAGTTAATGTAAATATGTTGTCCACAACACAAATGTATCTTGGGAACTTCTGATGGACAATTCCCTATCCCAGATTGAATACCAAAACAAGTCTTTCAGTCATATTGATATATTTCAACATAAACTCAGAATTATTTGCAATTTCCAAATACTAATGGTAGCATTTCATGATTGAAACATTTTGATGACAGTAATATACATAACAGAAACTGTTTCACCTTGAATTGTGTACACCAATTGTAAGTCTATATTTAAGCTTCCTAGTGAAATTTAAAGTGTTTTCGCGTATCATTCAAGATGTTCTATAAAACTGTTGGCATCATCATCTGACTCAAACTGAAAATATCTTCATTCACAACTCTTGTTTCTTTTACACAAGTCACAGCAGATCTGTTGTTGCAGGTGCAGTTACTGCTGCCGTTCCACATGTTGTGGTTCAATTTAGTATTTTCACTAAATACAGCATTTGCAATACCTTCGGTATCTATGGAACTCCAGAAAAACAAATATTGCCAAGTTGTCACAATCCTGCCATCAAGTTGGCATTCAAGCTGTTTTTCAATTCTAATGACTTAGAGGTGATCCTCTGACTTTTCCTCAAGCTCCAGCAAATTTTACTTGAAAGATTTCAGCAGATTTTATACAGACAGTCATGGTATCCAGACTATATACTTGGTGATCATCTCAAGGTTGACACTTTTTTTCATTAACATATCTCAACAAATAGATTAATTTTATATTTAATCATGGCCTCTGCCAAGTTGCTCTGTAGCCCCACACTGAACTATGCGTCACGTCAAACATTTTAATCACTGTTTAGGTGATGACTGGCGTAAAATTGAAGAGTCTAGCTTGAAACTCAGTGCCAAAAATAAAGCCGATCTGCGCCCTATGTTGTGGTTCATGACACTGACCAATCTGTTTGACTTACAGGGAACAGAGCTTTTGCCATGCCTTTGTGTGTGGGTCCTGACCTCAGTCGATGATGTCACCTCTCAGGAAGCAACCTCCCACCTAGTTGAAGCCCCCCAGCATCATGCATGGACCCTGCATGACCTGTCAATCATCTGGAGGACGCTTTTGGGGCGAGGCTTAGTCAGGCCCCTTCTACGGGGCTTTGAGCTCCTCCAGAGGGTAAAATTACGAGATGAGATGAGAAAAAAAAAAGACAGTATGCGAGATTTGAAAACATTAGATGAATGCACTACAGCATGTCTCTCTTCTGTCTGCTCTGGTGAAGGTTATTAGATTATTTTTTTTTTTCTTTTCTGAAGGTAGATGTTTGCAGGTCATGCTTGTGTTGGTCAGTTGCTATCTAAGAGAGACAGTGCATCCTTCTTTTTCTGGGCAGGACCTTCAGGGATTTTGTCATATTGTCAGGTTTTAAACCACATGGATGTTAAAAGTCCAATCAAATAGCTTAGTTTTTTTTTGTTTAGTTTTTTTGTGTGTTATGTTTTTTGTTTTTTTTAACAGTATGTAATATTTAGATACTAAATTTAATTTATCCAAACGAGATGATTTTGCTTGACCAATATAATAGTAAAAAACAGTCAATACTCCAATTAGCAACAACTTTTTGCTTTTCTCTCAGGACTGCCCTCTGGTGTTGGTGTTGAGAATGTTTGAGTTGTGTTGTGACTATCGAAACTTCGCCAGAGCCAAATTAAAGCTGCTGGACTTCCAGAGGACACTCATCAATGTAAGTCCCACCAACCACATCGCAATACAAGCCACATCATTTCACAGAAAAATAGAATAAATTAGTTAACCAACATCCACTTGCAAAAATACACAGCTATCACAATGGACAATTCAGAAGTGTTACATTTAAGCTTTTCTTTATTTGGCAATGTAGTTGTGAGTGAAAACTGTTTAGAAAATAGTTTCTTGGTGGTGCTTTTAATACTTCCCACATATCTCTCATTTCACTGTCAGCTACCAAATCACAGATTCCATTCACAACTAATGATGCTGGGAAATCAAATCAGGGAGACAAACAAAAGGAAAACAAGCTTGTTGTGAAGAGGTTAATGTAGCTGTTTGTTGCTTTTTTTTCAGTAAAGTTTGTCTGCCTGGCACTTCTCTTTGTGATATTCATGGGCAGAAACTAGAGAGATTAGAGTGCATTTTAACCTCTGAGATTATGTATTTGTAGATATGTTGGTTTCATCAATCAATAGACTCCAGCAGGCACAAGGAAGTAGGTGGTTTAGAAGTTAGTCCCAAGTCTCTGCAAGAAAGTGTTAGATTTCCAAACTTTTGGTCTGAGTAAAGCTGCAGTATCTCTG
This sequence comes from Amphiprion clarkii, assembly GCA_027123335.1. NCBI lineage: Eukaryota > Metazoa > Chordata > Actinopteri > Pomacentridae > Amphiprion > Amphiprion clarkii. The sequence goes on along the minus strand of CM049570.1, from coordinate 28,807,614 downwards.
AGAGGTCAGTCAGACCTTAAGGGTCCCATGAGATGAAAATATGTTTTTATTGTGTTTTGTGTTTGTTACTAACTTGGAGTTGTAAAGTAAAAGCTGTTAAGATATGAAGAGGTTTCAGACATGGACTATGTTTTGTTTACTGAACATGTCAGCTTCATGTCCTAATGCGCACCTTTGTGATTTTTTTTTTTAAATGTTGTGTTGGCAATCTTACTTACAAGCAGTGTTACCTTTTTCACATTTTACCACCAATATTAGTCCAAAAATGCCACAAAGCTTGATACACAGTTTGTATGCCAAAATCACAGCACACCTTTCTGCAACTGCTTGACCATGCATCATCTCTGATCTGCTCCCTCTGCCTTCTTGCTGATGTAGCTAAGGAACAGTGGCCCAGGACCCTCAGGAGGCCTCCCCCTGCAGTGGGTGGAGAGCCAGGCCTCTGTGCTGCTTCTCACTATGCTGCAGCGCTGCTCTTCCCAGTACGACCTCCACAGGCTACTGCAGCTCCTGGCTGATGTCGACAAACTCCTAAAATCAAACGGTGAGTTGTGAGCGTAAGCTCCCAAACCATCAGAATCTAGTAGCAGCTCGACACATGACAGATTGCGAGTTGGTCCCTTCACAGGTTTGATTATCATCTCAGGAAACTACTTTCTTGCAGCTGCTCTTGTATTGGCAGAATGATGTTGTTTCTGACCAGTGATCTGTCTGGAGCTAAAGATACTTGACATTAAAACACATTTCAAACTACCAACGTTATAACTAATAAAAAGCCTTTTTTTTCTCTTTTTTTCCTTTTCAAACAGGAAAATGTTAAAAATTGTCATTCTTTTGTGTTTGTTATGTGTGTGTGTGTAGGTCCAGACTTTAGGAAGCTGAGTCAGCTGAGCCAGTTGCTGCAGGGGTCAGAAGTCAGCCTGTCTCCCAGGTTGCTGCAGTGCAGTCCTCCCTCCGTCCAGCAGGTGGAGTTCCAGGCTACAGTGGATGCTCTGCAAGCCAAGGGCCGTTACAGCCAAGCCAGACAGGTTGCTCTGCTAGCTGGCCTGCCCGTCCATCACCTGCTGCTTAGCCAGGTACGCTCCAAGGGAATAAACATACATAAACACATGCAAATTAGTGCAAACCACAAGAAATTCAAGTCAGTTAACATAACCAGTTCTCTGTGCAATATGTGAAGCAAATCCTGTCCCAAATTCAAAAGCACAGGTTTTCATGTGTCAGTAAAATATTTTTTGCCATATAATACTTTTTTTTTTTTTTTTTTCCATGGGATAAATATTCAAAAGGTTTCTCCACCGGTGCAGTAGTTTAGTAGCTGGTTGATCCCTCCAGACCTGGAGGGTGGCTTGTCATGCTGTAGACTATATCAGAAGGAGTTTTTGCACTGTAGCTTTGTAGATCAGGTTCTAAGTAAACAACAGTGAAAACCAAGGATATATGAAAGTGGACTCAACCTCACCCTAAAATTTTACTTTTGAGAAATTTGAGAATTTACTTTAAACCATAATATTGAAAACCTGGCAGAATTTTGTTTGTAGTATATGCCGTATTCAATTTATCTTCAACAGTTTGAGTGCAAAGCTCCTGCTGCTATGATAATTATCTGTTGTGTGTACCTTACATACATACATGCATGCATGCATATCATCAATAGTCTATATTTTTTTTGACAAGGTAAATGTGGTGCAATTAAAAAAAGGGTGGTTACTTTAAAAATCTTAAATTCGGCATCCTTCCATACTCATACAAGACAGTAAATATAGTCGGGACCATTGAGAAGTTCCCTCCAATTCACCTCCTAGACGGAGTGAACTTTGTTTAAATTTTAATGGCGTTGTGTTTCTTTCTTTTCTCAAGCTACTTCAGGAAGTAAACTCCCAGAAGACCAAGCGACAGTGGAGAAGATTGGAGACGCGGATCAGTTTCTGGAGGAAATGTCACGATCAGCTAAAGGCCAACAGTACTGATCCAGAATCTGCCTCCCAGTTCTTCCTGTCACAGGCTGAAATCGGGACTGCTGACTCCCCATTGGGTGCCCAGGCTCAGGTGAAGTTACTGGATGTCCAGGAGCGCTGCCTGCTCTTCGTGCTTGCTGCTCACTGGCTCTCCCTACTCAGCCTAACTCCCATTGATAAACTGGAGAGCCTGGAGAAAAAGCTATGGCTCAGCCGGGTCCAAAAATACATCCTCACAGTCGCCATAGAGAAGGAGAGTGTTTTTAACCTGCCGCCACCAGCTGTCACACCTGAAATGAACACATATGAAGTGCTCATGAGCGAGTTCTCCTTCTCCAACATATCAGACCTCAATACAGAGAAGTGCCTTAGTCTGGAGGGACTCCCAGGTCCCTCCGAGGAGCAGGAGAAGCTGAAGATTGACTCAGCATTAAGTCCAGAGGAGAGGAGCATTCTGACAACACTGATTGGCCAGTTATTAGATGAAGGCAGTATCCATGAAGCCAGTCGTGTCTGCCGTTATTTCTCTCTGTACCACCCAGACATGTCAGTGGTGCTGCGCTGCCACGGCCTGGCATCTGGAGAACTGGACCCTGAATCACCTGAAGAGGCATCAGAGGCTCCAGCAAGAATGAGCATTACTAGCTGTAAGCCTCCCTCTGACCTTTGTACTTAGTTACTTTACACAGATGTTTCTGCCTTGCATGTTTTAAAGCACAAATAACAATAGCAGCATTTTCTGTAGCTGTATGTACAGTCTACTAAGCTTGTCAAAATTACAGTATATCACAAGTTTACAAAGGAGACAATAAAAATGCGATGAACACCATCCCTAGCAATTGTAGCCAAATGTGACTTATATAGTGAATTGAACTTTTTCCTCATCTGTCTCTTTTTTCTTTACTGTGTCCTCCAGCTTCCTCATTGAGCAGCCTGTCCTCATTTGTGATGCTGCCTCTCCCTGAAGATAAGGTCGCTGCCCAGCTCCAAAAACTAGTGGATCAATGTCGGCATGGAAACAACTACTGCAAACAAGTCCTAAGCCTCTATCAGCTGTCCAAGGTACTTATCTGCTTCCACCCAGTAAACATCGTCAAGGTCACTCACCAGTAATAAGTACTATATTCCTGTTAATATGAAGTACAAGGGTATGCAGTAGGTTTAAGTTGACTTCTGTATTGTTATTCTTCTCCCTTTGATCTTTTCTGCCCTGTTAATCTACCAGTATAAAGTGTGCTGTCTTTAATGCAGAATGCATGCATATATACAGTTGTGAACAAAAGTTTACATACACTTGTAAAGACCATGTATATCATGGCAGTCTTAAGTTTCTAACGACTCCTAGAACTCAGAATCTTCTTTGATGGTAATGCTGAAACATACAGTATCTGTCTTTGTCGTGAAAATAATCATGCATTTTGGGTCTTTCTTAGATTTTTGATAGGTCTTTTAGTAATACAACAAAATCTGCTGGGTCAAAAAACAGATAGAACAACATGAATTGTCACTTATGGTGATGTAGAAAGTTGTGTGAATCAAATTTCTTAGTGACATGGCCTCCTTTTGAAAGTAATTGCAGTTAACTACACCCGATGACTTCTCTGAGCCAATTTATATAGGGCCCATTTTAAACACTTTTTAAACACATCAGACTGCGACAACTGAAAAGTCTAAGAAGCTCAGTACAGATCTAAAAAGGCAATTAATTGACTTAAACAAGTCAGGGAACTAACTTGGAGCCATTTCAAAGCAGATAGAGATCCCAAAATCATTTATGAAAACAGTTGTTTGTAAGTATAAAGTGCACTATACAACGGAGTCACTGCCATGAACAGACAAAAACACAAGCTATCACCTGTTGCTGATAGACAATTGGTCAGGATAGTCAAGAGTCAACCAAGAATCACCAAAAACAGGTCTGCATTTAATTACAAGCTGCTGCAACACAGGCATCAGTGTCCACAGTCAAACACCAGGCTGCCATGCAAGAAGGAAGTCCCTTCTCCAGAAATGGCTAAGCCAAAATTTGCTGCTGTTTTCATGAACAATGAAATGGGGTTCTAGAGGAAAGTTCAGTGGTCAAATGATGCCACAAATAGGGTATTTGGCCACAGTGACCAGAAATATGTTGAGCTCTTTAACCCCAAGAACACAGTACCTACCATCAAGCATGGCGGTGGCAATATTATGAACTGGTGTTTTACACAAAATAAATGGAATTAAAGCTGCAAGCAGCGTTGGTCAGGTCCTCACATATTTGCTGGTCAGCGATTTCAAGCATATCCCCCAGGTGGCAGTGCGACTGCGAATGTAGTTTGACCTATGGCCTATTTGATGGCGATCCATCAAAACTGTCCACCAGGTGGCGCTATCAGTTTGAATGTATATCGCCCTATGAGGACCGGACCCTGATAACGTGTAAAGTTTCAAGCAGATTGGAGTATGTACAGGGTAGTTAGAAAGCACTTCCTGTCCGTCCACCAGTTGGCGCTATGGTGCCATTTTGCCACACACCTATGCAGTTCCAGTCCTGATGTGTGTGCAAATTTTCATGCATTTTTGAGTAATTTTAAGCCTTCAAATTTGCGATTCCAAAGTTGGTATAAGAAAGAATAATAATTCCTTGTATTAAAATAGGGTCTTTGCACCATTCGGTACTCGGAGCCTCATCATGAAGAAGGAGGATTACCTCCACATTCTTCAGGAAAACCTAAAATCATCACCCAGAAGGTTGGGTCTTGGACACATGTGGGTGTTCCAACAAGACATCCATCCATCCATCCATTATCTATACACTGCTTAATCCTCACGAGGGTCGCGGGGGGTGCTGGAGTCTATCCCAGCTGACTCGGGCGAAGGCAGGGGACACCCTAGACAGGTCGCCAGTCTGTCGCAGGGCCACATATAGAGACAAACAAGCACTCTCACATTCACACCTACGGGCAATTTAGAATAATCAATTAACCTCAGCATATTTTTGGACTGTGGGAGGAAGCCGGAGAAAACCCACGCATGCACAGGGAGAACATGCAAACTCCATGCAGAAAGATCCCAGGTCCGAGCTGGGACGTGAACCAGGGATCTTCTCGCTGCAAGGCGAAAGTGCTAACCACTACACCACTGTGCAGCCCTCCAACAAGACAGTGGTCCCTAAAATACAATAAAAGTGGTAGGAAATGGCTAAATCAGGTTAGAATGAAGGTTTTAGACTGGCGTTTCCAAAATCCAGACTTGAACCCCATCATGAATGTGGAATGTGATGAAGAAACAAGTCTGTGTCAGAAAGCCAATAAATTTAGTTGAAGTGCATCGATTCCATCAATAGGTGTGGTCAAAGATACAAGCAGAAGCTTGTGGACAGCTACCAAAAATGCCTAGTTGAGGTGAAAATGGCCGAGAGTATATGTAAGCAATCATTTTCACAAGACGTAAATTAAATCTATGAGAAAGCAAAGTGCATGATTGTTTTTTGTGACAAAGACACATCATCTTCAATTATTCATCACAGAAAATTAAGTTATAGGAGAATTGGAAACTTAAGACTGCCAAGATACACATGGTCTTCACAAGATGATGCAAATTTTTGTTAACAAATGTACATACATCAAGACAGGCAGAAATGTTTTAAGTTTGCCGATCAAGCTAGTCCATGTCATCTGTTCTTTTCAGGAGCTCCATTGCTCCTTCAGTCAGATCTGCAGTGAGGATCCTAACTCAGTCCTGGAGAAGCTGCTGCTGTCAGACCACCCGGAGCGCTTCAGGAAGGCTCAGGCCTTCATCAAAGCTCAACATCTGTCTGCAGACACTGTAGCTGAGCTGGTCTCCTCTGCTGTGGTTCAGGCACAGCTGGCCTGCACCCAGGAGCTGCAGCCTGGTGAGAACAGAACTTATTTACATATTAACGGTCACACATGTCACTTCTGAAAAAAAATCTTTCTGTATTTTGTATCAAAACTCAGGAAATGTGTATGTGTGTGTGTTTGCAGTGGAGAAGCCGGTATATAGGCCGTCCCATGGGCGGGACTCTCTGGTGCAGCTGATCAAACTATGTGACGACCCAAACTTGGTGGGACTCAAACTGCTGGAAAACCTCAACACTGTTCCACTCAGAGACCTGAGCTGCAGTATGACACACAACCACCGCCTCACACACACATACAAATGTCATTTTGCATAATAATAACTACCATATTGGCTTTGCCATTTTAAACCTCATTTTCAAGGCTTTTTGAGGAACAAAAACACTAACATTCACTGTATTTGGCAAGTTTCCCCCCAGATACCATTACTCCTAGGAGAAGGGAGTCTTAAGTATTTAAAAATGAAAAATGATGATATGTAAAAGTCACATTTGTGTTGTTTAGTTTAGCTGTCACAGAGTCTCTCCTGGCAGACTATTGAAGTTCAGAAAGATCTGGTCTGAAAGTTTTCCGTTTTCAGATTGACTTTTTGAGTTCATCAGCTGTGATAGCAGTAATTCTTGGTGGGTTTCTCCCTGTTTAATTTCTGCAGTAAAGCGTCATAGAAGCTATAAACTGTATTTTAGTAACAATAGATGTATTTCCTTCCTTTCAGCAAAACACATTACACAAGCCTTTAGAAATTCCAGCAGGTTAAACTGAACTAACCAAACACCCTGACTGGGCACAATTTTTCAGACTTAATTTGCCAAAAAGAAAATGGGCCATTATGATAATGGAATAGAAGCTTTAAGAACTGTACAACTGAATTATGTATTTAAATAAACACAATTGCATTAGGCAGGTTATCTTCCTGATTACAATACTGCTCAGGGGTCATGACTGACTCTTCACAAAGGCAATGGTGTGTTTTTTGTTTGTGACGCTCAAAGCTCACTCATCAGCCCTGTTTCCAACTGCACACACTAACTATTAAGCAGTGAACAGCAGGTAGTCATGGTTAGGTACTAACTGGTGCACCTGGTGTGTGGAGCATTAAGGACATAAAGAACTTGCTATTCTTCTGAGTAGTTGGTGGAGACCAAATCAGAGCTACAGTGTATTGAATATTTGACTTGGATTCATTAAGTGGACATACATTTATTGCCAAATAAATGCTGAAGTTGCTCTCTGTCTGCTGGAAATGTAAATGAGCAGCTGTTTGTGGACATGTATGTTTGATATATAGTGCTATGAAAAAGTGTTTCCCCTCCATAGAAATCTTTTATTTTTGCATATTTGTCACACTTAAATATTTCAGCTTCAAACTAATTATAATATGAGTCAAAGATAACCCAAGAAAACACAAAATGCAATTTTTAGAGGATGTTTTTTTTTTTTTTTTGATGGAAAAATGCTGTTCAGTCCATCTTGCCATATGTAAAAAAGTAAGTGCCCTATTAGCTACCAATCTACCAAATGACCAAATTCATTTGGCAATTGGGTTCAGTTTCACCGGTCACACCCACATATGATTACTGCCAGGCTTGTTGGATCTAAACATCACTAAATAGAACCTGTCTGGCATTGTGAAGTAGCTAAAAGGTCTCAGAAAGCATCACATGATGCCACATTCTAAAGAGATTCAAGAGCAGATGTCAATCAAAGGCAGGGACATTTATCAATCTGATAAGGTTTACAAAGCCATTACTAAGGCCCTGGAACTCCAGAGAGAACCACAGTGAGAAACATTATCCATAAATGGAGCAAACATGGAATAGTGGTGAACCTTCCCAGCAGTGGACCCACGACCAACATTTCTCCAAGAGCATGTCGATATCTAATCCAGGAGTCACAAAAGAACCCAGACGAACATCAAAAGAACTGCAGACCTCACTGGCCTCTCTAGATGAGCCCCAAGACTTTTGGGATAACATCCTGTGAACTGATGAGTCACAGGTGGAACTTTTTGGAAGCCGTGTCCTGTTACATCTGGAGTAAAGCTAATACTGCATTACACAGAAGAACATGATACCAACAGTGAAACATGGTGGTGGTAGTGTGATGAGTTGGGGCTGCTTTCCTTCTACAGGACCTGGACGACTTGTCATCACTGATGGAACCATGAACTCTGCTCTCTATCAGAAAATCCTCCTGGAGAATATCCACCATTAGTTCATGACCTAAAGCTCAGCACAGATGTGTTCTGCAGCATGACAATGACCCAAAGAACACTAGCAAATCCACTTCTGAGTGGCTCAAACAGAACAAGAAAAAGGTTTTGGAGTGGCCAAATCAAAGTCTGGACTTGAATCTAATTGAGATGATGTGGCAAGACCTTACAGTTTTTCTCAGTTGATTGAAGACACTGTTCCTGAAAAATAGCACACATTTCCCAACACACTGCACACTATTTTCTTTATTTGAACACAATTCACAAAGCACTGCACACTTGTGTCAAAAGCGCACTTTATTGTCAAAATCTGAACTTTGTTGTCAAAATTAAGACACACGAAGCCAAACTAGGATACTGCACTACTAAATACAACACATTCTTCTCTCACTGTGTTTTCACATGAAGTGCAAAAAAATGATACAGTCCTCAAAAATGACAACTTAAACACAAATGCATCCTACAAACATATCAGAGGGGGCTATTGCAGTGTTTTGGAAACTGTGTGCAAACCATGAATAGTGTTCAAAATTTTGACAGCAGAGTCCTGTTTTTGAGAAATGTGTGCAGTCAGTTGTTGGCTGTGTGCAGTGAATGGAATTTCGTGTCTTATCAATTGAGAAAAACTGTAAAAGGGCAGTTCATGCGAAAACCATCTAATATGGTCAAATTACAACTATTTTCTAGAGAAGACTGGGTCAGAATTCCTCCATGTGGCGATGTGAAAGACTGATGACAAGCTGGAACCAATGTTCAACTGCATTTGTTGCTGCCAAGGGACCAACCAGTTATTAGGTTCAGGGGGGCAATACTTTTTCACAGGGGTGATAGAGGTTATCAGTAAATCTTCAATCAATCATCATTTAAAACCAGCATTTTGTGTTTTGTGGGTTATCTCTGTCTGATATTCAATAAATAAATATTAGTTTGATGACATGGAAAATTTAAACATCTTCAACATGCAAAAATAGAAGATTTCACAGCACAGTAACTGCTATAAGGTGATAATGTGCCAGTGGTGTGTTTACAGCTTCTTCTGATGGCTCAAAATGGTCAACAAGTTAATTAACACAGCTTTAAGTTCTGAACCAAAAAAGTGATGAATGGTCTTATATTAAAATGAAGTTAAATGTCCTCTCCTGTCTATTGTAGTTGTAGAATTGCTGATTGTGGCACACGACTGTTTCAGTCTTACCTGTAACATGGAAGGAATTGTGAGAGTGCTCCAAGCTGCCCGCCACCTCAGCCATGACTATCTGGCTCCAGGAGAGCACTACAGCCTGCTGGTAAGCCAACACTGATACACACCACAAAGCTGTTATTTGCCTTTGAATCACAGTTCTCAGCAAAGTGTGTAGAGTCATTTCACATTATAATTTAGACTGAACTTTACATCAGCTAAATGAAAACATTTTAAAATGTGTCTACGTGAACATTTTCCATGTGTAACAGTAAATACTAGAAAAGGGATTGTAAAATAACGAACCTTCCTGTTTGCATGGCTGATGACACTAATTTCCTTTTTCAGTTCCATTTAATTGAGGATACTTTCTACAATGAAACTGCTATCAGTACCGCTACATAATGCTTCAGCATCTTTACTATTGAAAAGGACTGGGCTGCCACAACTGTTAAAACATGACTACATCTCTCCTTTAGCTTTGCGCATAAAGTAACTGCAAGCTTGTTTCTAAATTTAATTGCACTAGTCAAGAATAAATTGTGAATTTTACTCATACTAAGTAACACCTGTGGCAACATTGAATCAGAAAACACAGTGTAAAGAAGTACGTCAAGTGCCACATCAACAACAGTTTTAACAGAAGATCCATCATAGATTTTCATATCGACTTATGTCACCACTAGACTTTGTAAGTTTGAACTTACAAATAGCAAATGTTCAAAGGAGACATTCTGGTTTTGGCCAATGGTGGCGTCTAACGGAGTACATTTACTCAAGTACTGTACTGAAATTCACATTTGACATACTTGCACTGTACTTGATTAATTTGTTTTTATGCCACGTTGTATTTCCACTCCACTATATTTCGATCAAAATGGTATATTTTCTACTTCACATTTATCTGAAAGCTGCAGCCTGCAAATTAAGATTTTTTCTTGCAAAACAAATTTAGTGTTAATAAGACATGGTGCTTTTCTATAAGTTACTACTCACCTGCATATACAAGTAGAGCTAAAAAAAATAAGTTGGTTAAAGAAAATTAATGGTTCCAGTTTCTCAAATAGGATGGTGATGTGCTGCTTTTCCTTTGAATTATTTTCATTTTATATTTGGACTGTGGGTTGGACAAAATAAGCACTGTCAAATGTCACTTCAAAATTACTGCTTTCTGATTCATTACAAGTCCAGCCAATGGATTAATTGAGGGGAAAAAAGAACACATATTTCACATTTGGAGGGAGAGTGAATTGGTGGCGCTAGTATTGCGTCCCCACCATGAAATGTAGTCATTGTATAGATCTTCTGTGCTGCTGCATTGAGCATGAATGTGAAGCATCCGTGTTTTAAAATGTGGAGCTTATTTGCATCAACAGATACATATTTGGAACATTGTCTGCTGTCTTGACTACAATTTTATGTTGTCATCATCAGCTTCAATGGCCAAATATGTTTTACATATTCAAGGAGTGTGTTTTTTTGTAGTCAACTTACACAATTCAAGGTCTGCCTGATACCTGACTTTGTGCAAAGCTATGCTAAACACACCCTTGACTCCATAATTGACAAATAGAAAAGAACCTCAATCTTGTCAGTGGGGTGTGATGGCACACAAATGTTTGGATGTTAGATTGTCTCTCACTTCTATAATATACCATCCTCTGACAATAATATGGCTTTTGTTTACTATTAAAACGGACAGTCAAGTCAGTAAGGTGCTGTTACTGTGTGTGTGTGTGCAGGTTCGTCTGCTGACAGGCATTGGCAGGTATAATGAGATGACATACATTTTTGACCTGCTGCATCAAAACCATTGTTTTGAGATGCTGCTGAGGAAGAAGGTGGACACAGAGAGAGGACAGGTTTGACACACACACACACACACACACACACACACACACACACACACACACACACACACACACACACACACACACACACACACACACACACACACACACACACACACACACACACACACACACACACACACACACAACAGACACACAACAGACACACAACAGACACACAAGGGTTTTACTTGGGCTTTAGTGCTCTTATATCATTTTAATAAACAAGCATGGCCATGTCAGTGACAATGATAATATGTGACAATACGTTATTCATAGGACCAATTTATCTGTGACGTGTGGACAGACATATTCTCATGGAGAAAAACTTTCCACTCCTTGTAAAGAAATGACAATAAACATAAGTGATTTTGTGGACAGTGATAAAGGACTTTATAGTATAAAGCTAAGCTACTAAATGGGAAATACACCCCCTTGTGTCCAGGTGAGGTGGAGAACTTTTTGAAGTACTTTTGGACTATATGTTGTCCTAGAATTACCATTGATTAGATTAGATTAGATACTTTATTCCTCCCTGTGGCAAAATTCACAATTCACACATTTACATTGATATAGTTTGGACACTATTTAAACGCAGCTGTACGTCAAACTATGTGAACTTCACATTAACCCCTGACCCTGACACATTAGCCCCATCTTAATACCAGTCATGCCTTCCTGTTGCAGAGCTCCAGCCTGAAGACTGCTCTGCTGGAATACATTAAGCGGTGCCTCCCTGCAGACAGTGAGAAACACAACATGGTGGCACTGTGTTTCAGCATGAGGAGGGAGATCGGAGAAAATCACGAAATGGCTGCCAGGACGCAGCTGAAGATGATTGAGTCTCAGGCCTGGGGTGAGCTAGCAAACTGCTAACAGCTACAGCAAGATAAGAATGCAACAAAACATCTGTACTTCTTTATCTTGTTTGGTCCCAGAATCACTTTACACTGTTGTTGTACTGTCCTCCTGACCTTTCTCTAAACAGTTGTCACTCCTGATCTGAAGAATTCGTTGGTTAAGGTGTTGGGGCTGCTGAAGGATGCAGCAGAGAGCTTCTCTAAGGTACCTGAACTCCTTTACGTGCTCTTGTGTTCAGATTTTTATCCCGACACGACAGACTTACACAATGTGTGTGTGTCTGTGTGTGTGCATTTCCAGGACTCTTGTGTGCGTCAGGCCAGCCGTTGTGTGCGGACAGCTAAACTTGTTGCTCTTCAGCTCCACTTCCTGAACAGTGGATCAGATCTGTGCATCATCAGCCTGCGACCCACAGAGCTGCTGAATGCTGTCATGATGCTGCCGCGATGCTACCAGGTTTGTTTACTGTTACAATATTGTCATTTCTTTACTACCCAAAACTCTGATTCTGTATACCAGCCATTTAGGCCATTTAAGTCTGTCTGCAAGCAGAGCCTGTGGTCAGGCTTGTGTGTGAAATGAGTGTCCCTACTGTGCAAAAATTAACAACTGCATATTTTAATCACTGAGGTAACCAGTGTACAACCAGCAAAGTCAGTGTGATGCAGCAGATTAAAAAAACACACTATTGAAAAATGTGCCTTTTGGCTTAATTCTTCAATACTCCAACAAGATAATGGAGGAGCCCAACTCTAATGGCCATAATGAACAGGAGTAATGGTCACAGCAAGAAACTAGAAAAAGCACTCAGAGAACGCAGTACTCTGCCAAGGCTGTTCATTCCCCGATATGACATTGTCAGATATGCAGCATTTATTTAAGAAATGTGGCATTTATTTATTAGTTATTGATGATCAAAAATCACAGCAACATAGAATGTGGCCATTTAATGTAGATGTACCCACGAACAAAGTAACCATGCGCTGATACAGGCGTGTGTCATGCATGTGTATGTTATGTACAGATACCGAATCGCGTGACCTAAATATTTAGCGGGTGGCGGGAATTGATGGGACTCAGAAACACCCCCACAATTAAATCAATTGTTCCTTGTATCATTTCCCACCGATAAGTCCCGATAAGTCCGCAGTGGCCAATTTGTAGTAGAATTGCAATCATGTGATCATCAGCAGACAGCTGATGTATTGTTCAATTGTTCTCATAGTTACAGTGACGCCATGCCGCTATCTTGCAATGATACAGAAATTTTGACAGATCTGTGGATCCAGACTATAAGCCACATCACTGCCAAGATGTAATCACTTGGTCCTTGTATCATGTCTGACCTTCCCTGAAAATTTCATCCAAATCTGTTACTCCGTTTCTGAGTATTGCTGCAAACAGACAGACAGATAGACAAACCAACGCTAATCGTCACAAAACTCTGCCACGTTCCTTGGCAGTGTAAAAACAGTTTTATCATTTGTATGGCCACCTAACTATTGTATTGAGAAAAGGTTGTGTCAAAGTGGATTTAATTTTGCGTTTTTCTTCATTAACAAAATTAAGTTCCCTTTAATCATGAATTAGATTTGATAATTGTCTAGTTACCAACAACCATATTTCAGAGCTTCATTCCCATACTTACAGATACTGTAGATCGTATTAAGTGTTTCCTGTCTCTTAGGTTTTTGTGGTGTCAGAGGCATACAACTACAATCCAGACTGGGCTGAGATTTTGTACCAGAAGGTCATCCTGAAAGGAGACTTTCTTTACCTGGAGGAGTTCAAACGCCACCGTTCACTTACTTCCAACCTGTTTGAGGACATTTTCAAAAGGTGAGTCGATATACATCTTTTAGGACAGCAGTGCTAAGAAAAATAGTGCTGCATTATCCAAGGTTATGACACAACTTGCAATTGATGAATTGTCTGAAACCACATGAAAATTTGAGCTCATCTCACATGTTTGTTTGTGGATTGTTTTAGGCTGGACAGCATGCCCAGCAGCATCATACCCAACGTGAAGCGACTGCTGACTCACTGTGATGATGTGTACAGCCGCTATAGGCTGGCCTACCAGCAGAATCTGTATGACATCACCAAGACGCTACTACAGGACACCAAGACCTCCAATTACCTAAATGACAGGCTTGCCAGCTGATCAGTGAAGTCCCTTTTCAGACATGGGATATATAACAATGCTAGCGTCATTAATCTGTTTAAGTAACGGCATTGTAGCACTCTGAGATAGCTCACAGCTTCCTTCATTCAGAGCCAAAGTACACGCAATACACGTGTCAAACACACAGCATTGGACAGTACATCAAATGATGTATTATACTTTTTAATGTACTAATAAACTAAAGTCTCAATCTAAACTAACAGTAATTTATCTGTCCAAATTGTCCAAACTCTTAAATAAATAAATGCCTGTTTTATGTATGACTGCCTAAACACTGAAAATTCTGTCCATGTGTGATGATAATCAAACTTTTACTTTAGCCAAAGTAAAGTAAAAATATTGTGACAGCTGTGATGGTGGTTAGGACTCAACCTGAGGATGGCTGCTATGTAGCAAATGCAGCAAAGGTACCTGCAGCTAAGAAACGGTGACTCTGTATCCCTGTTGGGGATCATTTCCACTCATAAGTAATAAATTGTGTCTCCGGTTAAGGTTAAATTCAGACTATGGATGCTGAAACAAGACGGCCCATGCTCCACTTTTCTATATATCTTTGCTAACTTTCTGATTGTCTGAGAGTTAGGAAGAATCATACATGACTGGAGCCACCACACTGAGCTTCAAAACTACTTTGTGGGAAACATATGGGTGGCATGATGTAACAGGGTGTGTCATTTTTTAGATGCAGTCCACGACCTACTTTTGAAACGTAAGATTTCAGTTTTTGATTTTTAAATTTACAAACCTAGGTAACGTTGACAGTTTTAACCATTTAAAGTCAAAATGCATGCTCCGCAATAGAAATGGATAAAATAATGCCAAATTGTAATGATAGGTTTAACATTCAGTAACAGGCCAAATGAATCAATGCATTGCTGATCACGGTGGACAAGGTGCAACTAGCATCATTAAATATTATCGGGGTTTGATGTAGGGGCTGCACAGTGGCTTGGTGGTTAACACTATTGCCTTGCATCCTTTGCATCTCTTGCATCCCTTCCCCGGATTAAGCAGTGTATAGATAATGGATGGATGGAGGGTTTGATACACAAACAATGCAGTTCTCTGTGCGTCCTGTAGATGGTAGTACATACTCAGTCAAATACACACATGCATGCAGAGAGAAAACAATTTCCTGGAGTTCTTACTAGCTGAGAGTTGCAGAGGCCCTACTTTATTCTCATTACTGATGTAGGCAGGCCTTGTAATAACCTGCAGATTGTACCAAGTACCAAGTGTGTTATGCAAAGGTTGCATGGAAGCAAAAGTCTGTCTCTGGATACAATGTATATGGCAGAGTAACTGCTATCAGGTAAACGCACAACCACAGAAAATAATACTTTCAGTGACAACCATACATTTTTATCATAGCTGGTTTCACACATCCTAAAATTCTCAAATGCAAATGACACAAAATAAACTTTGTCTTTAGCTGAGTCAAATATTAGATATTATTGCAATTTCATTGTGAATTTGCAGCAGATATAAACGTTTGAAACCAGCTTTCTTTCTGTGCCACTTATTTATCAGCAGTAATGCCTGTAATAGAGTGGAGAGAGTTGTTAAAGAAGATGATTTCATTATTCAGCTCTAATTAGAAGATTTATCAGCCATTTGTATCATGCTCGTTAGAGCAGAGAAAAGCTTTGATGCTGGGGATTTAACTCAAACTGACCTGTGTATTTAAAATTCAGTCAGTAATGTCAGTGAATGACGACATGGGATTTTGACTTGAAAAATTAAAATGAGAAGGTCAAATGTCCAACCGTTGAATTAATGCTTTTGTCTACCAACTCACCTGAATATGTAAAAAAATCACAAAATACATCTGCAATGAAACAGCTTGTGCTTCTATAATATATTTCTAGGAAAATACCTGTGTTTTTTCCGCACAGAGTAGCTAAATACATCAGGACCTTTTTCTCTCTTTGCTATCATTCATTCTTGTTGAATATGAATAAAACTTTTCTCAGAACTACACAGAGTATTCATAGCACAAAGTACGAGTTAAGGATTGTTTGATTCCTTAACTCATGTTAAAGAATCTTGATTGATTCTTAGTTCCTTTTTCTAAAATGTTCTTGATCTGGTCACTGGATGAAGATAAGGTTGTCAACATATCTAATTACATTCAGCGCTGCAGCATTGCTAAACTGAACAGCCTTTTCAATGTATAAAATTGGAAAGCGACTGAGTGCAGTTACAATAACAGCCACTAGATGCGGATTTTTAAAAGAATCACTGACGCTACAAAAGGCCATATAATAAGCACGGCAGCATTATGCAATTGCAAAAGGTTATGATGAGGACTAATAAATGCTACCTGCTAACCAAATGAACAGTAACTCCTGCACTGCTGTCCTTGGGTATCAGCCAAATCACTGTTACGTGGACATTCAAGAGGAGTAACCACACAGAAAGTTAGAATTAATGGAGACTTTCTTACTCTACACAGTGCTTGATCATTTGTGAGCAGTCCGTCAACACTGTCTTCCAAAACCTCAGTTGTGTGTTTTGCATCTCATTGCTGACAACAGTCACTGTCTGTCTCTTCAAGTCATTCAAATCGTCTTTTTGAAAGCTTAAACAACTAAAAGTCAAGTGCCCTTTCATGTTGGTCAAAATTATTTGCAAAAATTTGCATGCTGATGTGACAGCATCAAGCGCAGTGTTCTCCGTTAATCCTTAATTTTCACATGAACTAACTATGATACCCATGTGTCACTCTGGATGCCAATGTGTGAAAGTAGTTTGAGGGTGTTTTCACATTTGAATCAGCTAAAGAGGTGTTTTCTAACCCAAGGCTGTTTGTTCCTGAGAGTCTGTTTTAATGAAGTATAAAAAGTTTATGGTGAACTTCTGCACATATTGTTATGGAGACAGTAGATAGATAACTATACCATCATTAGTACAGTTCACTCAAGGTATCGTATACAGTGCTGTGAAAAAGAATTTACCCCCTACAGACATCTTCTATTATGTGTATTTGTTACACTTACACACGTGGACAAAATTGTTGGTACCCCTCGGTTAATGAAAGAAAAACCCACAATGGTCACAGAAATCACTTGAATCTGACAAAAGTAATAATAAATAAAAATTCTATGAAAATTAACCAATGAAAATCAGACATTGCTTTTGAACCGTAATTCAACGGAATTATTTTTAAAAATAAATTCATGAAACAGGCCTGGACAAAAATGATGGTACCCCTAGAAAAGACTGAAAATAATGTGACCATAGGGACATGTTCAATCAAGGTGTGTCCTCTAATTAGCATCACAGGTGTCTAGAAACTTGGAATCAGTCAGTCGGCCTATTAATAAGGTTACAAGTAGTCACTGTGCTGTCTGGTGACATGGTGTGTACCACACTAAACATGGACCAGAGGAAGCCAAGGAGAGAGTTATCTCAGGAGATTAGAAAGAAAATTATAGACAAGCATGTTAAAGGTAAAGGCTAGAAGACCATCTCCAAGCAGCTTGATGTTCCTGTGAGTACAGTTGCACATATTTTTCCGAAATCTCATGACCATCAAGGCATTCTAGAGAGAAATGTGCTGCCCAGTGTCAGAAAGCTTGGTCTCAGTCGCAGGTCATGGGTCTTGCAACATGATAATGTCTGAAAACACACAGCTAAAAACACCCAAGAATGGCTAAGAGGAAAACATTGGACTATTCTGAAGTGGCCTTCTATGAGCCCTGATCTAAATCCTATTGAACATCTGCGGAAGGAGCTGAAACTTGCCGTCTGGAGAAGGCACCCTTCAAACCTGAGACAACTGGAGCAGTCTACTCATGAGGAGTGGACCAGAATACCTGCTGAGAGGTGCAGAAGTCTCATTGACAGTTACAGAAATGGTTTGATTGCAGTGATTGCCTCAAAAGGTTGTGCAACAAAATATTAAGTTAAGGGTACCATCATTTTTGTCCAGGCTTGTTTCATGAGTTTATTTTTTAAAATAATTTTATTAAGCCATGGTTCAAAAGCAATGTCTGATTTTCATTGGTAAATTTTCATAGATTTTTTTATTTATTATTACTTTTGTCAGATTCAAATTATGTCTGTGACCATTGTGGGTTTTTCTTTCATTAACCGAGGGGTACCAACAATTTTGTCCACATGTGTAAATGTTTCAGATCATCAGACTAATTTTAATATTTGACAAAGATAACCTAAGAAAACAGAAAATGTTGTTTTTAAATGCTGATTTCGTTTATTGAAGGAAAAATGCTGTTCAGCCCCACATTGCCTATATAAAAAAGTAATTGCCCCTTAGCTACTCTACCAAATAATCAAATTCATTTAGCATTTGGGTTGAGTTTCACCAGCCACACACAAATGATTACTGTCAGGCTTGTTGTATCCAAACATCCCTAAATAGAACCTGTCTGGCCTTGTGAAGTCGCTAAGGGGTCTCAAAAGACGACACATGATGCCAAGTTCTAAAGAGCTTGAAAAACTGATGCAAAACAAAGTAATTGATATTTATCAGTCTGCAGGGTTGCAAAGTCATTGCTAAGGCTATGAGACTCCAGGGAACCACAGAGATACACAGTATCCACAGTGGTGAACCTTCCCAGGAGTGACTGCCCTACCAACATTTCTCCAAGAGCATACG
Organism: Amphiprion clarkii; assembly: GCA_027123335.1. Lineage (NCBI taxonomy): Eukaryota > Metazoa > Chordata > Actinopteri > Pomacentridae > Amphiprion > Amphiprion clarkii. The sequence goes on along the minus strand of CM049570.1, from coordinate 28,788,887 downwards.
AACAACTCATCCAGGAGATCACAAAAGAACCCAAACATCAAAAGAACTGCAGACCTCACTGGCCTCAGTTAAAGTCCGTCTTCATGATTCCACAGTAAGGTAGTTACTGGGAGAAAATGGCATCATGGGAGAGTTGCAAGGTGCAAACTGATACTGACCAAAAAGAATATAAAGGTTTGTGTGGTACTTGCAAAAAAAAAATATCAGAATGAGTTCTAAGACTTTTGGGATAACATCCTGTGGACTGATGAGGTGTGGGAAATATGCAAAAATATCATGTCAGGAAATACTTTTTCACAGCACTGTATACATCTTCAATAGGCAAATAATGCCCATAGTAAATATTTAAAGCAGAGTTCAGACAGAAAATTTCAGGTGTGACACAAATGCTTGGAAAACAAGAGCAAACTGATACTGACAGATACAGTATAGGATCAACCAGCCATAGTCAGCTTTAACACAGAGAAAGAGCAAGTTTCATCCGTTTACAATCACAGGGTCCACTGTGATCAACGGAGCAGAGACATTAAGACACCACACCAGATGTACAACCTTAAAGGAAGACACCTTCCAGGTCTGTCAGGATGGTGTGAAGTTTGTGTTTTCAGGAGGAGGCCACAAGAAGGCAGACCTTCAGAGGATTCCACAACACAAACCTCCAGAGGAAGACACCAACAACAATGTGGACTAGGCCCGGTTGAACCAAGTGACTGGCTCCAACCCCCAGTCTCTATCATTCCTACAAAGGACCAAATGGCCACCAGAAACACCCTGACTGACTTGTGATTCTGCAGGACGTGGGGGTTAAAATTTGATAACAGCATGAAAAGCATTTCTCTTCCCCGACAATACGACAAAGAACACTGAACTCACTTTAGGACAAAGAAAGACAATTATTTTATCATCCTGGATTTAACTATTCTTTATAAATACTCATCTAAAGGAACCGATGGACTGATTTCAATAACCTCATTGTGATCACCATTATACCATGAGCTCTCCTTAAATCAGTTGTTTTATGTGTAAGTCATGTGACAACTGATTTAAGGATGATGCACTGCCATTTAACAATTTCGCAATTATAGAAACCACAAGAAATATCTTTAAAGTTTTACTCTGTGAAGGACATCTGGACATCAGCCCTCCCTGACGGAGGATGTATCAGACCCCCTCCTGAGTTAATGACATGCACAAGTCCTCTTTAAAAGACCATACCTGGAAGCATCATTTTGAGTCCTCCTTCCTACAGTCATCCTTGAGAAAATCCTCAGTCTTTTCCAGGTCATCTTTCCCAAGAGCCTGACCTAAGTCCCTCCTAAATTCTTCAAGACAAAGACTCCATTCTGTCCACTGCTGTTCCAACCAGCATCAACAGGCTGACCAGACCTTCCATCAGCAGAAGCTCTGCTCAAGCATCACAACGGTCACGCAAGTAACTTCGAGCCACTGAAACATGATGTAACCTTCTAAATTCTCTTTTACTCCCAAAAGCAAATTGTCGCAAGTTTCCAAATTAGCCTACCATCAAATTAGGGGCAGCTTTCAGGTGTGGGCTCTTAATCCCTTCCTCCCAGAACACTGTAATACACCGTAATATTGACCCAATATTGTGAATAACATTGTGTTCTCGTCCTTCACTTTCCATCACTCACATTCACTGTCTTGTGTGTTTTGTGCTGTAGTCTTGTGTTAATGTGCATTGTTATTGTGGCATCGTTAGTAGTTGTTATTGTGTTGTTAGTTTAATAAATTTTGTTTGTAACTACTCTGTTCTGATATAATTATTTTTAAAATTTAATTAGTTTATTTGACAAGGACCATCTACAGAAGAACATTAAACACAATGTAATGATTCTCTGTACCAGATTACAGCATACTTGCTAGTTTCCATCCGCAGCCCCTGGGGCAGGCAAGAGAGAAACAAAGGTATAAAATTATGCATCACATTTTTTAAAAAAGGATCTCACATTCTCACATTTAAAAAATAAGTCATTTTAGCCTAAATTTAGCCTAAATCTACGAGTTGCAATGGAAATGTTCAGAGACTACACCTATAGAAATCAAAAACAAAACCTAATTGAAATTTGACTGTCGTCCCCTTTGAAGCGATCCAACTTTCATGTCAAGGATTATATCAACTGTGACAAGAGTTGTGCACAGCAGCAGTGGAAGAGCAAGCAGTCTCTAACCAAGTCACCAAAGAAAGCGTAACAGGTCAGCAGGGCAACCAAGAACAAGCTTATCACTTTGTTTGACAGATTGTGCATCATTCACTTGTCCACCAGTCTCAGACTGTCAATGTCTAGTTCTACTGTATGCAGTCCACAGACATCTGAACAGAACATTTGTTGCAAATTACCTGAACTGTGAACATTCCTGTCCACCTGTCTAACTCGCCAGAGTTGGCTCAAAATAAAATCAAAGTTGAAGAGTCATTATTTTGACTTGCTGGAGGTGATCCAGCACACATTGCAAATATTGCTGGATAAACTTAAAGAACAGGACTTCCAGAAATTATCCAAACATGGAGTGCTGGAGTGCTGGGTATAAGAAGACCACTTTGTCGGTGATGGTGATGGAATGTAAATCAGATATGGTATTTGCTTTTTATCGGCACAGTCTCAAAAATTTCTGGTAACACCTAACAATAATTCCAACCTAAACGTACTCAACCTTGGCCTAATCTAAATGTAACTTAAGCCATTTTTCACCCTAAACTCAATGTGCATGTGGACTTGCAATATGTACCAATCAGTAATCCAATCCACACGATGTGACGACATAAATAGGTTCATGTTCCATACAAGTACACACACATGCCTCGCTCTCCACAGGGTCTCCAGCTGCTGAATCTTCTCCTTTGGATGATTTTGTGGTGGCAGAGCATCCCCATCTCCCCCTCAGAGCAAATCCTCCACTGATTCCTCCCCTTCCCCTCCCTCTCTCTTACTCTCTCTCTCTCTCTCTCTCTCTCTCTCTCTCTCTCTGTCTCCAGTATTTGCCATTGGTTCAGGAGGAATTCTGGTCACTTTCTCATCTCTGTGACTCTCAGCTGCTGAGGATGGATGCTCGGATCTTCACCTGGCATGTCCTGATGCTCTGCTGCCTCATCCCCGGTAGGCTCAGCACACACACACACACACACACACACACACACACACACACACACACACACACACACACACACACACACACACACACACACACACACACACACACACACACACACACACACACACACACACACACACACACACACACACACACACACACACACACACACACACATACTTGCACACCTATGTGGGTGCTTCTGTGGCTGTGAGAACACTCACTGGCATGACACATACCAATACGCTGCTCTTTACAATCATGCTTAAATGCCTTACCCCTTACATTAACCTACGTTTACTTCTAACCTGTAGCCTAAAACTAAAATCTTCAGCATCAAACAGACTAACGTTACAGTCAAAGGAAAGTATTCACTCAATGACCACACCAGTATCATTTATATAACCATAAACTGTAAATGCTGTAAATACATTTTTTTTCCAGTATTCTTAATATTATTATTGTATTTACGCCATGCTGCCATGAGTTTTTAAAAGGTGGTACTGACATTTTTAGGCTTGATATCCTTAAATGTACATTAATACTGAGACAATTTTACCTTTGGCTGAGTGGAAAAACTTAAATCACATGATATAAGAATTATTGTATTATTCTCTTCCCCTTGAATTAATAATCAACCTGAACTGTATTAACAAATTAACAGCTTTAAAACCAAAACATAACTTACTTACTCTAACCAAAACATGAATACTATCTGATTTTGAACACTTTTTCAACTACGAGAGATTTTACCAGAAGCGGAACCTGGCCCCAAACCTCTTCCCTGAAAACTTAAATTAAAACAATGGAAATAATTATCTAATAAGGAGACAGGTGGGCAAGCTGCACATCACATGAAACTGCCGAGGATTGATGGGCTGGAAGTACTTTTAAGCGTATCAGCAGGGTTGGTGATTGGGTTGATTGGAGGTCTACACTGTGGATGCTGGTCCAATCAGGCATTAAATCGCAGGAGACGAAGGCAGGAAGAGGAAGATGCAGGGACTGGTACATGCACGTTTTCATACACACTGAAAAGGAGTGCAGCGGCGCTGTACACAGGATATGTTCTCATTTTCTGACTGTTCTCTGTACGTATGTATATATAAATATACATATATACACCATACACACACACACACACATATATATATATATATATATATATATATATATATATATATATATATATATATATATATATATATATATATATATATATATATATATATATATGCATATATTTTATCCTTTTATCCAGAGAGAATCTCAGTTGTTCACCAAAGAGCACTTAGTTTCTGGATCCCTGATATAATTAGTGTTCTACCACTATTAGGTGGATTGTGGATTGTGAGGTTTGGAACACAGGAGAAATAAGGCATGTCCACTGAACACCAATAATCATTTTTGTACTTGTGGATTTTGGAGCAAATATGCAGCTAGTAAAATGTGATGTGACACATTTGTAGTACCTATACGCTTATTTGTAGCCCTAATAAACTACATTCACTTTATTTAAAATGCCGTAGTTGTTGTGTGAGCTGTATTGTTTTCTCCGCAGCCTCTCTGCAGGGTGTGTATCAGCGGCGTCTCTACAAGGAGCTGATGAGGAACTACAACCCGTTAGAGCGACCAGTCAGCAATGACTCCCACAGCCTGACTGTCCATTTCAGCTTCAGTCTGCTGCAAATTATGGATGTGGTAAGACCATGCAAAGGCATTAATGCAAAATTTTTAAACAACTGATTGCATCCACAAAAATTTAAGCGCCAGTTGCATCACTCCATCTACATTTGGTCGGCCATATAATAAGAAAATTGTTTTCTGTTATTATGACATGTTTGTTACACTGATGACTACTAAGTTTTCCTATATTATTAGGTGAGTGGAGAAATATCCTGGGTCTTGGTTCTCAAGTTGACTTTGGTTTGGTTCATATTTGATGTTAAAGCAAACAGCAATAACAGATATTACATTTTTTTTCTAAACAAGACAACTCATCAGGCCAATGCTGGCCAATCACAGTTCTTGTTGTCTCGTTCATGCGTAGGCATTGGTATGTCATAATTCCTTTTCCCTCTAACTGGTTGTGCTTCAGCAATTTTTCACATATTTGCCAGCTAGACTCTGTCTGTATGCTGTTTAGTGCTGAGCAGGAACGGTGCTCTGATGAAAAGATGTGCCTTCTGCTGTAAGTACTGAGGTTTAACCAGACCAATACAGCAAAAGAAAAAGTAGAAAAGCACTCAGAGAGCACAGTACCCCGCCAAAGCTGCTGTTTTTCTTATCAATCGACTGTCTACCCAAGATCCCTAGTTGTCCTGTTCCCCTGTTGTTCAGCCTTCTACTTGAACCAATGGACTCGTGAGCCTCGGTTTTGATGCTTCAGTCACACTTCCCCCTCTGTTTGCCTTTTATTTACAACCAGTAATGATGTGTTTTATGTCAGCCACCAATGATTCGTCTGCTAGATCTGAAAAGAGTAGCCATCTTAGAAATTTTGGTAAAGTGCACTACAGCAACTTGGAATATGGTGAACCTTTGGTTAAGAAATCCGGGAAGCATTGAGGAAAAGTTTCTGTTGTTAAAAAAGCAAACTTGGCTTTCAGAGGAAGGATTGAAATCTAAAATAGAATGCCAAGGAATGCATTTGAAATATGTGTCAACAGTTTTTGTATAAATAGTCCCACTGACGCAAGAGGGAGACAAAAGTTCTTTCATGCATCCATTCAACACAATACATTCAGGTGTAGATACCGGGGTACAATCTATGTATATCAGTGCAGGAAGGATTGTGATAACTAGCTTGTTTGCTGGTTCTGGTGTCTCTGGGGCCATTTGCAGTGCCTATATAAAGTTTTCACATCTTGTTGTCTTTAAACCATTCATGCGTAGCTTTGACTATATTCCTCAGGTCATTGTCTTGCTGTAAAACAAATCTTCTTCCGTGTTGCATGTTTCTTATAGACTGCATCATTTTATTCTCCATCCAGATCCCCTGAGGGTTAAAGACACTCATATTTTGTTGAAAAAAGTGCTAGACACTAGATCTGGGTAAAATGCAAGAACTATGAAACACTGCTTAAAATATAGACAAACTGTTAAAATGCTTTCATTATTCATTATTTCTCTGTTTAATGTGGTTAAAACAGAAACTCCACTAGATCAGTCTGTCATATCTACAAATGAATGTGATTGCTTCTTACGGTACCTGTTGTCCAGAGCTGCTTAATGCAACATAAAAAGCTGCTCCTTCAGTTCACTTGATATTATCTGATAATTTCTGCTTCCTTGGTCATCTTATATTATTTGATATTGTGTGAGAGTGTCTGTACTTATCATTTCATCACATCTCACTCACTGTTCCTCAACTAATGCCATCCAGTTTTTTTGTCGGAGCTACTGCTCTACCAGGTATTTCTGACAGTTTTTCTGCTGACGTCGTGTAGATTTTTTCCCTGATATCAGGTGGTGTGTGCAATCTGTGTTAATCATGGTCTTAGAAATAGTACTAAAACTGAACCTAAAAACACAAAAAGATACAGATGAGCTTTTTGTGAACTTTACAGGTACTACTGTCAAAAAATAGGCACAGAACACAAGGATTGCATACAAAACAGCTCTACTTCTGATAACAAGAACAGAAGTTCGATCTCTGGCCCCTCAGCATGCCGAAGTGTCCTTGGATAAGACACTGAACCCCAAATTGCTCCAGTTGGCAGGCAGGCAGCTTGTATACAATACAATAAAATACAATACAATGACTTTATTAATCCCTAAAGGGAAATTCAATATGAAGTATGGAAGCTCTATCACCATTGCTGTGTGAATGGATGAATGAGAAACACTGTAAAGCGTTCTGAGTACTACTAAGGTAGAAAGGTGCTATATAAGTACAGACCATTTACCATAATTATTTAAAGGGGCAAATAAAGATATTGTGTGTTCCATAGCATAAAAAAACTGAATATATTTTGCGTGGGCTTGATAGGGTTCTTGATCAATATCAGTGACTCAGCCTGAGCATGGCTGGATGCTGAGGGCTCTGCTTTTACAAACTTTACTCAGTGGACTTAGGCTTAATTACCAAATCAATATTTCCCATATTACTCACTCAGTTTTGTAGTTTAAAGTTAACTTTAGAGCATCTGAATCAGTGTAATTCCTCGATCTTTTCTTGTTGTATTTTAAGGAAAGCTGAGTGTTTTGTAGTTTAGCCTAGACTTTTAGTCCTGGATTTGGATGTTGTCTCACCCACGCAAAGATGATTCTGCATTTGAAGTGAATTAGAAATGAATGTCAGATTAAAGTTGTCATGATAACACAAGATAAGATGTTTGATGTTGCTTGGGATGTGTATCACTAAAGTCATTTTAATAGGTTTCTGCAGTATGGAACCATGTTCGACTGGTGAGGTTTAGCCATAGTGCTGCCAGGTCACAATTTCCTTCTTGTGCCTCTATGATCAGCTGTATTACTGTGTTATAGGCAACCTGGAACTCCTGGATTTCCCTCTTTTTGCACAGAGGTGTTGATCTGCTGGTTCTTTGGGAGGCACTCTGTTACTCATTGGGAAAAAATAAGAAAGCAATGTCTTTTCCTTTAAACTGAGCACCAAGATGTTCGGAAATTGTTTTATGTTAGTTGAGTTTTCCTCCTTTGGAGCTCACACGCCTTCTGCAAAATCTCTATTGTTGGGCTACCTTCCTCCTCTTCCAGATTACCCTCAGGATTCTCCACATCTTGGGACATGTCTTGTACACCAAGTAAGACACTCCACTTGGTCCAGGTGCCACGCTGGCTCTGGCAGCTTTAATAACAGCTTGAATTTCTTTTAGACGTGGTTCTTTGGTGTTGAAGTCAGGGGTTGGTCTCATGGATTGATCAAGGCTCTGCCTACTCCTACGTCTTTTCTTCTAGCTGCATCACTGTTGTGTTACGGAGATGGTTTGAGCATACATGGTGGCCACTGTGTGTCTGTCCTACAAGTTGTTTGGTATATCCAAATGGATTTGCTAGGAAGGAAACAAGTTTCCTGGTTCTTTCTTCGGTTTGCTTCCTGTCCCACTCTGCTCTATGGAGAGTTATGGAGAGTTTCTGAGGATGCTAAAGAGTTCTGCCAGCCTGGTCTTCTCCTCCTTTACTGCTTTTTTTTGTAGAATCCACAGTTATTGTCTCAGTTGGATGATCTATTCTGCCCCGTGACTCTTAAAGCATTGGCCTTTGGTCTCCACCCTGCCAAATCTCTCTGTTGCGAGGCAGATAATTATGGTTGTCATTGCTTTTAGTCTCCTTTCTGCTCCTCCCTTGGCTGTTTCCAGGATGCTTTCGAAGTCCTTGTCAAACTGCCTCAGCTCATTCCCTCTACTGTCTGGAGGCCATTTAACTTGTAGATGTTGTGTACTGGGTAGTGGTTAAGCTTCAGGAGCTTGTAGGTTATGGGCACTGTGGGCACTGCTTGTTTGTATTTATTTATTTATGTATTTATAATTGTTTTGCCATGGTGTAAAACATTTGGCAGCTCAAAGTGTTCTGTTATTTTTTCCACTGACTCCACAAAATAGGAGTTAAATTAATTTTCCAAGGAGGCATTATTGCTGACAGACTTGCCCTTGATTATAAGTTCCTTTATCCTCTTCTGATTGTTTGTTCTGTTAGTTATGTTATTTCAGTGCTTCCATAGAGAAGTACTATTACTCCTTGCATTATCTATCAGTTTACTGTAGTAAGATATTTTAGATTTGCAGAGTTCTTGTACCATTTTATTTGTTAAGTTTTTGTACACTAAGTGAACAGTTTCAAGTTTAGAGGTTAATAATTTCTTTGAAGCAGAGTCTCACATCTTCATCAGTGTTCTTACTTCTTTGTTTAGCCATGGTTGGTTAGTCTTTTTTTGTCTACATTTGAACATTCATTCAAAATGCTTAGGCTCATTTAATGACTGCAGAACTGGCAACAGCAAATAATTTGAATAATATTTCCTCTCATTTGACACTTGCTCAATAAGCACATAGTTCTAAAAGCATTGTCTTTTTAATCAGTTTTCCAAGGTTAGCAGCAGAAATCATTGTCCCAATCTGTCATTTGAATCAGATTTATTTAGATCATTTGTATGATACAGTCATAAACAGTATTATTAAAACCTAGCTAAAACGCAATTGGCGAGGCTATACCTGACTGACTCAACGTGTTGCCCTCCTGATTGTCATTTGTGTCAAGCTAAGTACGCATCTCCCATAGAGTTCACCCGTTATCTCCAGCACTGTGTAATTATTGGACCTGAGATGAATTTGACAGATATAATTACATACAAGCTCTGCATTTAGTGGCTTTAGGTGAACTACTAACATTATTGAGTCTCAACCTTCCTTTAGCACACGTTCTTCATACTGCCATACATTTCTTTATTTCATCATAAAATGTGAATCTGACTATCTTATGATATTCTAGTTTAATCACCCACTACAGTAGTTCTCTTTTACTGTTATTTTCTGCTTCATCACTGCACTTTATTGACTAATCATTCACTTCACCGTCTTATTCTCCTCTCTTCCAATCATCTTCAATTTATAATCTCATTTGTTTCTTAGTTTCATAATGTAACACATCAAATCATCATGATTTATTTTCACCTATTCCTGATTTCTTCTTTCTCAGCCAATCAGATCTTACATGGGGTAGTACTTGCCACCGTGGTGACCAAGAAATGGAAGAGAAGCTTTAAACAAGTTGTGATTGTCATTTTTAAAGTTAACCAAACAGTGAGTACAACTGAATTGTTGGCTTTGAGGGGCTGAAAAGATTATTTCCACATTTAAATGTGTCTATGCATTAAATTTTGGAAATGATGACTTTATATCGGATAAGGACACACTGTCAAGTGTAACAAAGTACAGAAGAAGCTTTTGATTTACTGCAGCCCTTTTACAGACTGTCTTCTCATGGGAATACACTGGAAAAATCTGATCGCTGTTTGTTGTTGTTTTATTTGCTCTTAGGTGAATCTTGTCTGTTAAATACATACAGTACAAACAAAATCTCCTCCACTTTCCATCTTACCACTTACTCTATTCAAAGGTATTTAGACTAATGCTAGGCTGCACAGGTCTGCAACTACAAGCTAATGCAGTCAGAGGTCATCCTTGGGACTTAAAAATGCAGATGCTCTTCATTCGGAAAGTCATTTTTTTTTCGCTTTAATGCCATTTAAGTGGTTGTGCTCCTCGGACCTGTTTGGAAACAGATGCATAAGTTTAAGAGCTTTTTTAGAATTTCTTGTAGAAAATCCTCTTTAATCCTCAGATCATTTGTTATTGGGAAACAAATTCAAGACACTGACCATTTTTTTGATGTTTTTCTGCTTTTAGGATGAAAAGAACCAAGTACTGACCACTAACATCTGGCTTCAACTGGTGAGTTTTCCTCTGGATTAGCAGACTCTTACCCCTTAGGTTCCTCTGTGCTTTATTCACATTTATGTCTTATCTATGCTCAGAAGTATAATGTTATTAGTCATAGCTTTTATTCTAATTTTTGTCTTTTATATGGAAGCTTTTATATGGAAGCTCAGATGGTTTATTTTAATAAACCATCTGTAAGAGGTACAAAAACATTGTAAAAGAAAAATTAACCACTAAGCATGAAAAAACAAACAAACAAAAACAGATACTAGATCAAGTGAATCTTATGTAATGAGCTCTATGATCTGAATTAAGAAATGACTTCAGGGCAACTTAAAGGACAACACACACTGCTGGTGCATTGTGAATGTCAGAACCCCCATACCACACAATTTCTATAGGGGCACTTTAGAAATGCAACACTTCAGTCAATTTTTTGTGACCATGACTTCCTGTGCTGTTTGTTTGGCACATCTGTTAAGGACATGACTTTGAGTGATTTTCAATTAGCATGATAGCTGTTGCACTTCAGTTCCTTTTCTACATTCCTGCTAGTGTTTTCAACATATGAACTGTAAAGATGAAAAAATTGACAAATATTGGCAAGTGGAGGTTCTACAATATGTGCTGATAATCAGGACCTCCCCAGAGAATAACCAGTAGAACCTGTCTTATTTAAACTTCTGATATTTAGGGTCTGGTGTTCTCCTTGTTGATGAAGTGTGTGGCGTTGAGTGATAAACTTACCAATAGCTTTCTATCTGGCAAGGGATTTACAAAGATTGCCAAATGATCATTCCGCGATACTTTAGATAACTGCCACTTAGTCCAGATCTTGCTGCCCCAGCAAATGTTAATATTAGACCAACAACATTCTAGAAAAGGTACTACTTCCAGTTTTGGTTTGGAGGAATTTCCTCAATGTATCATCAAGTGCTTTGCTGATGTTAAAAAAGTCTCCAAAGGATTTACTTCTATTTTTAAAAGATTGTAGGCAGAATTAACTGCAGTTCAACAGAACCTGGCTAGTTTTCATCCCTGTTTCTATGCTGAACTAAGCTAACCAGCTGCTCTAGGCATAAGAGTAGTCTCAATCTTCTTATGTAAGTCTCAGTATTATAAGTGCATTTCCCAAAATGTCAGACTTTTCCTTGAACATGTTTTGCAATAAGAATGGCAGTGCTCATTTGAAAGGTTATGTCATTACCCATAACTTAGGGTCATCAGACCAATTGTCTTATCAGCAGTTTAAAATATATATAAAATATAAATCCCGCCTCCCTCTGCTGTCACACTGCTTTCCTGGGCTCTTGATTCAGTTACAGAAGACTAAACCTGAGTAACTGTGTGACTCTGGAAAGAAAGACCAAGTAAAATCAATTCAATTTTATTTATTTAGCACCAATTACAATTCGGATTGTCTCATGACGCTTTACAGAACCCATATGCCTGAACCCCCAGAGCAAGCTGTAAGGTGACGGTGGCAAGAAAAAACTCTTCTTACGGAAAGAAACCTATAACACCCATAATAAATAAATGCATGCAGCCACATCATTCCATCCTTCTTTCAGCTCTGTTTCCAGAGACTGGAGGAACTGCAGAACTCCAGCTCTAGTATTTGACCCAGAAACATTTGCTGTGTTGGAGGAAAACTCAATCCAGATGGCAGCGAAATGTGCCTCTGTTTCCACAAATACCCTGTACTGTCTCTTGCTTGACTTGCTCTATGGGAGGTAGCACTGCCTGCTATTTTACGCTTTACAACTTTCTGATATGAACTGCTGCTTTTCTTAGTTCACCCTAAGTTAGTCTCATTCAATAAAAAAAAAAATGCTTTTCTTTGTCTTTTGTCGGCAGGGAGTAACTCTGGAAATTCACTGAGAAAGGTTCCTAAATCCATTTTACACATCTGTCCATATTTCATTAGGTTTTATATCAAGTTCTCTGGAATGTTTGTAAAATGGTGAAGCAATAATCCGGCCAAATCTGCTCCTCTTGGATGGAAAGGTTGGTTCTTCCCTCGAGGTTCGGTATTTCATCTCTGCAGTGGGACCAACTAGCGTTTTGGCTTGATTTGATTTGGCATTCATCTTTCGTTCTCCTCCTGTGCTACTGTTGGAGTCACTGTGGGCTTTTCTTTTGAAGAGGATGAATGTCTTGAAGCGAGAACAAACATTTCTGTGCCAGGATTCTGATTTGTTTTTAATGTGATAATGTTACTGCAGCACTTAGAAGTTTTTTCTCTTAGCAAACTACCAAAATTTGACACATCGTAAGAATAAAACACCTCAGTATCCACATTTTGGATACTATTGTAAGGGGCTTAAGTAGGGCTTCTTTTTTTTATGGTGATTGAATTATTTCGCTGGGTATCTTTCTTATTTACAAGCTGTTTGAGGCCAGACATATGTTATTGGCGAGAAAATTGATACATAAGGCTAAACAGATAAAATATATAAATCTCAAAAAAGAATATTTAGAAAAGGGAAGACTACTAAAGTTAGAATGTTTAGCAATAGTGTATGGCAGCTATAAAAATTATCCACCCCCCTTAAGAGTTTTCCTGTTTTATTGCTTTTCAGCTAGATTTATTTTGGCTTTTTTGACAAGAATTTACAAAATAAAAGACTCTTTCAGTGAAAGTGAAAACAGATTTATACAAAGTGATAGCAATTGATGAAAAAATATCATGAGCACACATTCCAGCTACAAATTCTCAGCTGGATTAATGTCTGGATGCTTACTAGGCCACTCTGGAACAGTCACCTAATTGTCTTTAAAACATTTCTATGCAGCTTTGGCTTTATGCTTTGGGTCATTGTCTTGATGGAAAATAAATCTTCCTCCAAGTCAGACTGCATCAGGCTGCCCACCAGAATTTTCTTGTATTAATCTGCATTTATTTTAGCCTCTCCTTTACAAGTCTTCCAGGGACTGCTGTTGAGAAGCCTCCCCATATCATGATGCTGCCACCACCATGCTTCACAGTGGAGATGGTGTGTTGGTGATGATGTAGGTTTAAGTTGAATTAAGCTCATCGTTATTTTATGAATAACTAAAACCAAATGTCAATTTAAAGATTTGTTTTAAAGCAACTCAAGCCATAATCTATATGTGCACAAAAGGCCAAGACAGTATATTAGTAATAATGCTGGGTATGTTTTTGTCTGCAGTACTGGACAGATTTCTACTTGCAGTGGAACATGTCTGACTATCCAGGTGTAGCCAACGTCAGGTTCCCTGACAACCAGATCTGGAGGCCTGACATCCTACTGTACAACAGGTACTTGCCCTCACTGTTGCAGACTAACAGAACTACTCACCAGGGTTTTTACAGCTAAATTAAAAAACTCAAATTAGCTGTAAAAAAAATAGAACACTTTAGGTAGAACAAAGACAAAACTAAAATCTTGTATACTTACAAACCAACTAAAATATACAGGAAGCATGTAGTTGAGGTCTTTGTCATTTTGGTCCAATTTGTCAACACAAAAAGCAAGAAGAAACTTTGGTACACATGTTGAGAGTGGAATGTCTACATGACTGTCAACTGCTTTGAGTTGCGTTGTATTTCTAATACCTGTTCTGAACTTTTTAAATCTTATTTTTACCTTACGTTATGCAATTGAATAGATAAAAATGCGGAAAGTAATGTAAACTCAACCAAAACCAAACATGTTTTGTACATTTGAAAATATAAATGTAAAATATAAAAGTTTATTGGTTACACCAACACAATATTCTCACTTCATCCACCCTATTAGGCGGTTGCAGAGCGGGTCAGAGACTCAAACGTAGGCCGACAACACACTGCCAACGAATACTTTAAAGTAGTGCTGTCAAACGATTAAAATTTTTAATGAGATTCTTCACAGGGTTGCCGTTGAGTAATTTCGATTAATCATGATTAAATATCATTAATTTTTAATCTAAATTAATTGTGTTTTATTTTGCATGCGCAAACAGACTCAAGAATGAAGAGAATACATGTGCACTTAAGGTGTTTATTAAACACCTTTAAAGGTTCATGTTAGAATCCCAGACTAACACATGCTTCACGTTAATGTGGTACTTTAAGCTGGAAGTGCTTCGGAGAAAAGAAAACTCCTTCCTGCAGAGTGTGCATATTCCTGGATGTCAGTTGACTGTTTCATCTTGGGGTTTTTTTGTATTCAAATTTCCCTTCGAGACGGCCAGCGTGCTGTTTAGTAGGGCCCGACCGATATGGATGTTTTTTGATCCCAATGGCAATTCCAATATTTGACAGAAAAAAATTCTGGTAACTGATTACTCAGCAAATTAATTTAAAGAATAGAATGAATGAAATAACTTCTTTTTTTTGGTTCATTAATGCTTATAACAACCAAGATATAAATTACAGACAGAACATTTGACTGTTTTACAATACTTCGACCTGTAGTATTTGTTCAACTTTACAACAGAGAGGAATTTTCAAGTACAAAAACATGCAACAAAGCATTAAACCTCTAGGAAATTATATAACCTTAAACGAGCCAATCTATAAATGAGTTATGAAATACATCTGGGCTTGTACTTCTTGTTGCTCTAACTTAGAGGTAGGTTTATATATATATATATATATATATATATATGCTTTATACTTTATACTTTACAACTTTAACATTATGTTGGTTATATACAGCATATATATATATATATATATATATATATATATATATATATGCTGTATATAACCAACATAATGTTAAAGTTGTAAAGTATAAAGTATAAAGCATAAAGTTACTGTTAAAACATTGCTGGGTCACATTATAGTAATTTTTGACAAAGTAAAAGTGGCATCATGACGGTTGCTGAAGACAGACAGCAATGTTAATCATTTTAACTTTGACCTTTTCTCTTAACCGAAACAAGAGACATGTTGAGTCATTGTTAATTTCATAACATCATTATAAACTTACCTGTCAGCTCAGCCCACTCCTGTAATGTTGCCTGGCTGTAGCTTAAATGGTGCAAGGACATCATTCTGCACGACTCTGACACTCAATAGCATTTACTGTTTTATGAGAAACTGAAATTAAGAACATATCAGTGTTTAATTGTCAAAACTCTGGCCGATGATGATTATTTTGAAAAGGGCTATAATCGGCCGATTAAATAGGCCAGCCGATAAATCAGTCAGACCCTATTGTTTACCTTTTTCCTTGTGGAATCGGTTCTGCAACTACTGGATCAACTGCCTACTTGCGCATGCGCGATGGCATGTCTACTTGGACAAACTGCTTGAAATTCGTTGCCAGAGACATTTCACGGATTTTGAGTCATTCTGCGCTGCAGATGTGTTAATTGCATAATTTTTTAAAATCTGATTAATCATGATGATGGATTAATCCATATTCACGCGATAATTTTGACAGCCCTACTTTAAAGACAATAGTTTACTTGCAATATTATATCTACACAGACGCACAAGGAAATCATTAAAGTTCAATGGGAAATGAAGTTCCCAAAATGGCAGAAACTAGACAGACAATAATCGAGGGCGAGAACTGACGGACGCTAAATTACAAAATCACAGGATTAAATTAGAATTATACAAGAATCCAAACAGTTCTTCACACAAAAAGACAGGCTGAATCTTACAATCAAGATTAATTATTAAGTAGTGACTGACCAAGCTAGGAAAGCAACCCAGGTGGGACAAACGTGCACTGGGCATGGACATGAATTATATTACGAATGCAGAGAGGGCAGAATACTTATAGTAGAGGATACACTGAACTACAGGCAGACAGAATCACTAAAAGGAGGTCAAACTACAAGAGGGGGAGCTACTCAGCAGGCAACTGGGTAGGGAGAGAAGCCGAGGCAACTGTGGATGAAGTGTGGCGTGTGGAGCAGCAGGCACCACAGCTGGGATGATGCTGTCAAGCGGTGCAGGCCAGGTTTTGGTTTTGGCATGGAGATCTGGCAGAACCAAAGTGGATGGCACTTGTACGATGATCTGAAGGGCTGGCAGGCAGAGCAGATAGGCATGGTCACCGACTAGACAGAGAAAAATCACGGTTGGAAGTAACAACAAAGGGAAACCATTTGACTAACTGAGAGTTATTCAACAGTCCAGGATCCTGTCGTGGTCTGAGACTTTTATGGAGCAAGGATGATGAGCTGATAGGTAGACCACTCCCTGCCACAGGTGTTCGCACTCAGGTGATCAACCAATGGCTGACACCTGTTGACATAGCTGATAACTCGTTTTTCTGAATGTTTGCCCCTGGTACATTCTCCATAATCCTTCAGAGTATACATTTTTTAACTTCTGATCTGTAGTTCAGGGAAATTATCTGTCTATCCTGAGTTGTCTTCCTTACATGTAAAATGGCAGAATAAAGAAAGAACATCGGGATCAGGTTGTCTCCTGTTGGAGTCACAATGTTTTGGTAGAAATCAATAAATCTGAAATCAGTTTGTCTCCTGGTGGATTGAGGATATTTTACTTAATTTTTAAATTTTTTTTATTTTCCTCAGGTCTGATTCAGTAAACAAGCTAAAGCTAAAGATAGGTCCTTTCCCTGTTAGAATTACTACCTCTCTGTTAACAAACACATTGCAACTACTGGCTGTGGGAGGTTCTCTGCTGGATGCTGATGAGCGTTTCAGCTCATTAATGAAGTGGAATTTTATTCTCATAAGGGGAGGAGGGGACAGGATCTTGTATTTTTGCATATGTGTCACACTTAAATGTTTCAGATCATCAAACAAATTTCAATATTAGACAAACATAACTCAAGAAAACACAAAATGCACAACATTTACTGAAGGAAAAATGCTGTTCAGACCATCTGGTCCTATCTGAAAAAGTAATTACCCTTTAGCTACCAATCTACTAAATGACCAAATTCATTTGGCAACTGGGTTCAGTTTCACCAGCCACACCCACATAAGATTACTGCCAGGCTTGTTAAAACTAAACATCATCAAATAGAACCTGTCTGACATTATAAAGTAGCTACAGGGTCTCAAAAAGCAGCACATGATGCCACATTCTAAAGAGATTGAAGAACAGATGAGAAGCAAAGTCACTGACATTTCTCAATCTGGAAAAAGTTACAAAGCCATTACTAAGGCTCTGGGACTCCAGAGAACCACAGTGAGAGACATTAATAAATGGAGAAACATGGAACAGTGGTGAACCTTCCCAGGAGAGGCCCCCACTGAGTGGCTCAAAAAGAGCAAAATGAAGGTTTTGGAGTGGCCGAGTCAAAGTCCAGACTTGAATCCAACTGAGATGCTGTGTCAAGACCTTAAAAGGGCAGTTCATGATTGAAAACCATGTAATGTGACTGAATGATAACCGTTCTGTGGAGGAGTGGGCCAAACATAGTGATGTAAAAGACTGATCACAAGCTGTAACAAACGCTTAACTTGCAATTGCTGCCAAAGGACCAACCAGTTCGGTTTAGGGGGGAATTACTTTTTCACAGGGATGATATTGGTTTTCAATAAATCATCAATAAACCACAATTTAAAAATGGCATTTTATGTTTTGTTGGTTATCTCTGGTTATCTATTCAATAAATCTGAATATTATTTTCATGATCTGGAACAATTAAATTTGAGAAATATACAAAAATAGAAGATTTCTGGAGGGGGCAAATCATTTTGCACAGCACTGTATATTATAGTATGTAGGAAGTATTTATGAACATTTAGAAACAAGCCGAACACTTTGGTAAGGTGAGGACATCTATACATTTTGTTGTTGTTGTTGTTGTTTGCTTTTCCATGCAATTGAGTAAGCACTTCTTGTGTCCTTATTTCTAACAGCATCATTTGTCACTGATGGACCCTTATTATTGATGTCTCTATGTTTGTCCGCAGTGCTGATGAAAGGTTTGATGCCTCTTTCCACACCAACATCCTCGTCAACTCCACTGGCTACTGTCAGTACCTGCCACCAGGTAACATACTCACAAGCCCTTCCCACTGCTACACAGATCCCTCCTTACACAGAACAGACTCGTTTGATAGGCCTTTTCCATGATTAGATAAAAAGATATTGTAGATTAAAATGGAGAAAAACACTCAACACATTCTCTGAATGGAAGATGTGTCTCAACAACCATGGTTACATTGCTACATCATCTGTTTTAGACATGCAACACCCCAAAGTAATATAAAGATATTTTAGCAATATACCAAAGTAATATGAATATGAGTAAACATTATGCCTGCTTAACATAAGCATGTTAGCATTCTCATTCTGAGCATATTACCATGCTGATGTTAGCATTTAGTTCTAAGCGTTGATGTGCAAAGGTTCACACCTCACCTCACTGATAGCATGGCTGTAGACCTCTGTTGAATGCTGCATTGGGTTCAAATTTGTATGGACTCCTGCAGCCTTAGCAGTAATTATAACACGACTATGTTATCAGTCATCTGGGATCATGGCCCTATGAACCTTGAGGGGTGGTTCAGACAAAGGGTTGTTGGTAGCTCCACTTCATTTTCTAGTATAGTGTTTTGAACAATTCTGGGCCAACTGGGACACTCATTTTTTACATTTCTATATCAACAGGGAATTACACTATTTCTGGTAAAATACAGGTGCGAATATCGTGAAAAGTTCATGTTTTTGTAACATAACTCAAAAATTTAAACTTGCATGTAATCCATATTAATTACACAAAAAGTGAGATATTTCAGGCCTTCATGGCTTGTAGCCCATGAAAATCAGAAATCTGCTTTCAAAAATATTAGGACACTTAAAATAAATCAGTATTCGAATGGTATAAATACAGTGTATCTCTTGAAATAGTTCAATAAATACAAGCACAATCATGGGGAAGACTGCTGACTTGAAAGACATCCAGAAGACAATCAGTGACACCTTCCGAAGCATATGAATGGAAAGTTGACTGGAAGGAAAAGTGTAGTAGAAAAACGTGCACAAACAATAGTGATGACTGCAGCCTTAAGTAGTTTGTCAATAACAGTTGGTTCAAGAACTTTAGAGAGCTTTTAGAGAAGGACTGAGGCTGGTGTCAGTGTATCAAGAGCCACCAAGCACAGACATCTTCAGAAAAGAAGCTACAACCATCACATTCTTAATATCAAGA
Organism: Amphiprion clarkii; assembly: GCA_027123335.1. Taxonomy (NCBI): domain Eukaryota; kingdom Metazoa; phylum Chordata; class Actinopteri; family Pomacentridae; genus Amphiprion; species Amphiprion clarkii. The sequence goes on along the minus strand of CM049570.1, from coordinate 28,769,275 downwards.
AATTCCTGAACCAGAGACGTGAAGTCCAGTGTGAAGTTTCCACAGTCTGTGATGATTTGGGGTGTCATGTCATCTGCTGGCATCTATCTAGGAGATTTTAGAGAACATCATGCTTCCATTTGTAGACAACCTTCATGGAGATGTCGACTTCCTTTTCAGGACTTAGCACCTGGCCACAGACCCAAAACTACTACCAAATGATGTGCTGACCACAATATTACAGTGCTTGATTGGCCAGCTAAATCACCTGACCTGAACCCCACAGAACCCTGTATAGTGTTTTGTCAAGAAGATAATGAGAAACATCCGACCTAAAAATAAAGACAAGCTTGATGCTACTATCAAAGCAACCTCTTTTTGTCACCTTTTTGTTTTAAAATCATTTGCACGCTCAGTGCACAGCGTAATGCGGAGTGAAAAAAAATCTGTGCAACAATTTCTTATTGCTTTACAGGAGGAGACAGACAATATAAATCTGCAGACTGATCAGCAATTTAGATCCAAACCAATATATGTCGAGAAAAGAAGGGAAAGCAATCAGCTGATCAGAAATCAATAAACAATCAAAGTTGTAACAGCTCTATTACTACGGACAGCTGACTTTTATTAGTGCTAGTTGAAGGTGATGCTTGGTGGGAAAGTGGTCAGCTTAGGTTTAATCTTGTTGGACATTATTTTCTTTGAGCTGCCACAACAGGAAAACTAAGACTGGGAATTCAACAGTAACAAAGAGGGTATAATTAGCTAAAAATATGGCACAAGAATAAGGAATAACAATGCTGAACAACTAAATAATGAAAGCAGTGGAAAATGATGCAGCCAGGCATCCTTTTGAGTTCTATGAAGTCCTTTGTTCTCAATTTGAACAAACCAATTGAAATCGGCACCACCGGACATACATACCATTCCAAACGATTATGTGTTTGTTGCAGACATTTTTGTTGACAAATGCTTTTAATGTTAAACAGCATTGCATTTAATATACCTATACCTTCAGATCAATCATTGTTTCATAACATAAATTCATACTTTTTTTTGTATATTAATGTTAGAAAGAATCATGTACTCGACATTTGTAATAACTTTAAATGTAACCAATGAAGAGTTAAATGTGGTGACAAAAGTAAGATGTCTGGGTCTCATCATCAAGAGCGATCTACAGCATTTGTTGATAACATGATTTCATATGAACAAGAAAATATGCTAGTGTGAAAATTTCACTCAGCACTTATTGGAAACCTATTGTACTCCAATTTATACAGACTCCTTGTGGTGCAGTTACAGTAAAGAAAAAGCACAAAAGCTTTAGGTGGCATTTAAAGATACATTCCAAATCTTGCTGAAATTTCTGAGATGGAAGATGGACAAATTGGCATATTTTTGTGACTAGTAGCGCTGCCTTTCATACTGTGTTGAGGAATTTTATATACAAATTATAATGATATACTTTTTATAACCAGCATTCATCTAAATGTTCTTTTTTCAGGAATATTTAAGAGCACTTGCTACATCGATGTTCGTTGGTTTCCTTTCGATGTGCAGCGCTGTGATCTGAAGTTTGGCTCGTGGACATATGGTGGTTGGTCTCTGGACCTGCAGATGATTGAAGTGGATGTCACTGGATACATTGCCAATGGAGAGTGGGATCTTGTTGGTAAGATGCATCAGTAACTTGTCACACAAAAAAAAACATGAGACAGGTAGAATTTTTATTGGCTTTGCTTGAATAAAATATGAATTTTGTTTATTACAGTTTTCCTTTTGAAGCCTCTTCACATGTGAACTCATGGGCATGTACTCCCATTCATCCACAAAAACATTACTTGATGGTTGAATAACCTTTGAACCCTTCTTGCCGGTTCCTCTCCTGTCATCACAGCACAATCAGTTTCTGCTGAGGCACCACCACTGGTAACCTCAGACCCAACCAGGCTGGTGGTGGTGGTTTTCTTGCCACACTTTGAGCCCCTTGATAACAATCAAGCATAGTTTGAAATCCACAGCCTGTCAGGGTCTTGTTGCTGGCTATGTGCATCCCTTTATAACCACAATGTATTGTTTTCTTGGGGCTACTATCAGCAGGATAATCTACCATGTCACAATAAACAAAACTTGCGTCATCTAACTGTTTTTTATTACCATGATCTTGTGGAATCCATGTGACCAAGAACTGATTCTGTTATGGCTGTCTTTTCTAGCATAACTTGTAGTAGTCAAGCCCTTCCATAATGAACTAGGTAAACCATTTCTTTATGGAGCTGACTTTGTGCATAGAATGTGTTCTCTTGTTTAAACAGGAAGTTGCCAAACACAAAATCTCGGCACAAAATTGGAAGAAAATATTTACATTTTTTTCACTGGAACTATAGAACCTGGAAAACAGACACATAGTAGACATGCTTTTGGCCACGATGTGTATTTCAAGCTTACCTAAATCTGCCTAATGTAAGCAAAACAAAAAAAAGAAAGAAAAGAAAATACAGTTGGTCTGATTAATCCACAATTAACCACACTTACTGATTTCCTTTAGGAAAAACCAGGACAAAAATTTTTAGACTCATTTCACAGCGAGATTGCCAACTGAGACAAGTGAGTAGCAGCAAGTTTGCAGCAAAACAGACAAGTATTTTTAATTAGTTTTGAAAAAGTTTACATATTATAGTATTTTTCCTGGCAGCAAAAATATTTACTTGAGGTGAACACAGTGGCCTGTCTACTCAGTTGTTAAAACCTCAGAGCAGCAAGCAGCTCAGAGCTGAGCCTGTCTGCTGTGGAGAGAAAATGCTTCCTATCAGCGTGCCCATTTAGCATTACTCTTCTGATAATTAAATCATCCTGCTGCTGCTTAGCTGCTGCCTGAAGGTGGGAGCTCTGCTGCCACCATCGCCCGTGGGCCATATTTATACTGCAGGCTGCTCACAAATGCCACATCACGCAACAAAGCGTAACCATTGAGTGACATTTATATCAAGTTGCTCTATTGCTTAGATTTTATACTGAAACAAGCAATGAATGAACAGACTGAAACTAAAATAACATGTTGGACAGTAAGTGTGAACCTCAGGGCAGTGGGGTAGAGACATTTGATTTAATTCCTATATTTAAAAATCAGACTTAGCTTTTTTTAACCTATCGAATCCTGCCCCTAAATTTCATCATATGTAGTTTGAAAATCAGAAGGAAATTAAAAAATCCTGAAAGTTCAGCATGAACTAGAAGTAATGCTCAATAAAATATCTGATGTGGTACAATAAACAGTATTGAACTAGTTTTGTTCAGCTACATAATGCCTTTACAGTATGCTGAAAACAAATTGTCCCTCAAAGCTAAGCTGAACCAAACACGGCAATTGTTATAAATTTCAGTTGATATTTTTAAGTTCAATGCATATATTAGTGATTCAATTAAAACTACATTAAATAAGATGCATTCTTATTTTATTCCTATCTTTACAAAAATGGCTTTTGTCAGCTATCATTTTTCTTCTGACGAAAACACAGAAAGGGGAACGAAGTTCCTCAAAACAAAGTACATCTCTCAGTGTTAACATAGTTCAGGATCACAGATTAAACAGTGTCTGCAGATGACCCAATAGTCTACAGATCAGAGTACCACTGGAGAATGGATTGCCTCTCATTTCTGCATAACTGCTGTTGGAGAATGATGATTGCCGGATCATCCACAGTCTCAGGGGAGCTCAACCTCCTTTGTTTGTACTGGCTGATGTAGAGAATGAACTGGAAGAAGTAGCAGAAAATAAATGCCAGCCTCCTGTGGAGATGCTGCTCATCCAATGGGCTATTGAAAGGGAACTTAATTAAAAAAAACTCAACAGAGTGTTTGCCATTTACTACTTTCCATCACCTAGTGGAGATTAAAACCAATGTAGTGAGCAATGAAGCACTGTAGCAATGCCCAGGCAAATGCAATGCAACCAAACATTCTATAGCAGAAGACTAAATGCAGGAAGCAGGAAGGCAGGAAGCTTTAATTTGCTGCTTCTTCCAGTGATCACTCAGTGAAATAACCAGAAATGGAAAATGGTGGATGGGAAGGAGCTCCCTGAAGGCAAAAACCATAAATTATCAGTCGTCAAAATGTAAGTGGTCCACATGGTCTTAATCACTCACACATACCATATCTCTCTGTTCAAGTGGTCATATTAGCCTTTAGGCAGCAAGGATTCTTGTAATTCATTTTGGTGACTACTTATCTTTAACTTTATTCTAATAAAGAAATACATGAAGTTGGTGTTTTTTGGGTTTGTGTGGAACTCATGTTTTAACTTTATTGAATATCACAACAGCAAAACAGTATGTGTACTTTTTACTCACAGCAAGAATGTTCTCAGTTTGGAATCTTAAGATATCTTGCAACTGAAGAAATTGTGCAGATAGAGTTGATCATGAGTTCACTTACTTTTTACTCAATTTTTTCCATCAAATATCATTTCTATTTATGCTTTGATTCAAAAATGTAATTTTTTAAATTTAAAAATTTTTCACATGATAGTAATAGTGGACTGAACCAACTTGCTCAGTTTAAATCTTCTTTTCTTTATGTCTTCCAAGCTGGGCGTTTCTTATTTTAGCAACTGACAGTAATACAAAACAAAAAGTGTTTATTAACGTACACCATCCTTATTAAATAAGCCAATTAAATAACATTAAGAGGTTTTTGTGATTTGCAAGTGAAAAGACATCTGAAACTTGAGTAAATTTTGTTGAAAAGTTTAAATTTTGTGATGACCACATTTTCTGCACATCATGGACAAATTTCTTGACAAACATGGTTAAATGTAAAACCCTCCACATACACTACTTAGAATGTTTTATATATAAATATGTGATGTGTGTGTGTGTGCGTGTGCGTGTGTGTGTGCGTGTGTGTGTGTTGGGTGGGGGTGGGTGTGTTTTTACAAGAGAAATGTTCTGACTTGTTTACTTCTTCATGATTTAAATGCTTTAAACCATGATGATTTTAATATACATATCAAACAATAACACTCCATACCTGCAATTATTAAATGCTCTGCCAACAGCATGAGCCTAAATCATGACAAATTATTAGTTGCACAATCCAGTACTCTCACATAGTTTAGAATTATCTAATCTAACTATGTCAAGCCTGCAACGCTGAGCCTACACTGACAAGGAATTCTAAGTTAGACTTAATTTCACTTTACTGCTTTTATCTGGTAAGACTGCATGATGCTTTTGTGATCTGTTTCCACAGTTGACTGCTATTGACTAGATGATGCTGCAGATGGTTCTTGGTCAAGAGTTGCTAAGCCAAGACATTCCTCATGTTTTAAAAGTGCAGCTTGATACAATACATCAATTGGAAGAACAGTTACTTGTTGCCTTATTAGTAAACCTTATTGACCATTTCCAATGTAGCAATCCTTGTACTGGGACCAAGCCATATCCATTATCTCAACACAACCCACCGTGCCATTTTGAGAAGGTGGCTCACACATCCAAGGAGGAGGCCACGGGGTACTGCTGTGGAAATGGATGTAACATTGCCGTGTTTCTATTGTATCAAATCTTGTAACACTGCAATTTAAAATTATGTTGTTTCTCATGTGGTGTTGTTCCTCATCCTTAAACAATGCCAAAGGGTTACGGAGTTCTAACCACAACCTTACTAATAAATCTGTAAATAGCTGCAAAACCCAGTCTTGAGGGCTGTACAGTCCATGTTCGGGCTTCATCATAACATGGAATAAGCCAAAGATTCTGAGTACCCGCAAAAGTACTGGCTGTCAGACATCACTTTAAAAAAAAGTCTGTGTGTCAGAGGTGACTCTGAGAGCTACTGTGATGGTATTTTTTGCAGAGGTTCCTGGACGGAGAAATGAGCGTTTCTACGACTGCTGTAAGGAACCGTACCCTGATGTGACCTTCACTGTGGTGATGAGGAGGAGGACGCTCTACTACGGGCTCAACCTCCTCATTCCATGTGTCCTCATCTCCACCCTCGCACTTCTTGTCTTCCTGCTACCTGCTGACTCTGGAGAGAAGATATCCCTGGGTGAGGACTCAGCTCCCTTTGGTTGTAAAATGTATATTTTGTTGATACAGACTAGTTCTCACCTTGCCTCATCAACAACTACTCCAACTGTGTAGGTATTTACAGAATCTTCTAAAATGTAAGTCTTGTTCCATCATTCCAACGTTTGATTTTTGTGACTTCAAAACAAATTTCATACAGTAACTAGTTGACGAGCAGAGCAGATGAATACGTCGTCACACGGTGCTGTACCATGAAGATGGCTTTGTTTGCATTCACCGATTGTATGCCACGTACATCACAGTATGTGAGTTCCAACTTAGGGCAAAAATCACGTTACATCACGCCGTAGGAACGGAATTCTGACATAAGTTGAGGACCCCCGATACAATTATATTCCATAATATACTTATCTGAAAGACTATCTATAACTGCAGAAAAATAAGACACAAATATTCAAACTTGTGGAAAAGAAAGCCAATTATTATTTTTATTTTTATTTATGTTAGACAGATCCCCTACAAAATTGAAGATTTTCTTAAAAATTATGCCATCCCTGTGAAGAAGTAATTGCCCCCCTGAACCTAATAAAGTCCTTTGGCAGCAACAACTGCAGTTAAACATTTGTTACAGCTTGTGATCAGTCTTTTACATCACCTTGGAGGATTTTTTTGCCCACTCCTCTCTGCAGAATAGTTTTAATATGGCCACATTAGATGGTTTTCAATCATGAACAGCCCTTTTAAAGTCTTGCCACAGTATCTTAACAGGATTCGAATCCAGACTTTGACTTGGCCACTCCAAAACCTTCATCTTGTTCTTTTTGAGCCACTCATAGGTGGATTTGCTTGTGTTCTTTGGGTCGTTGTCATGCTACAAAACACATTGGTGTTGAGCTTTAGGTCTTGAACTGATGGTGGATATTCTCCAGGAGGATTTTCTGATAGAGAGCAGAATTCATGGCTCCATCGATGATGACAAGTCATCCAGGTCCTGTGGAAGTAAAGCAGCCCCAAACCATCACACTACCACCACCATATTTGTAACCCTCCAGAATTATGAATGTCAGTGACTTTGTTTCGGATCTGTTCTTGAATCTCTTCAAAACGTGGCATCATGTGCTGCTTTTTGAGACCCTTTAGCTACTTCACAATGCCAGACAAGTTCTATTTGGTGATGTTCAGATTCAAGTCTGGCAGTCATCATATGTGACTGTGGCTGGTAAAAATGAACCCAATTGCCAAATGAATTTGGTCATTTGGTAGATTGGTAGCTAAGAGGACCGTCATTGGTACACTACAGTTTCAAGCTGGAAATAGTCTTTCATGGTGTTGACTGCTTATTTCGTCCATGATGTGCCATGCATATAAAACACTGTCTGGACATATTTACCAGGTTTAAAAAAAACAGGATTTTCTCCAGAGGAGTCTTTAAAATATGTTGTTTCTGAGCAGTTTTTGGGTCTGTTTCATGGCTATAGTAGGTATTTCAGATGGTTGCTTCCTCTACCGAGCCCTCACATAGCTGATGCCTCGTAGTCAACACTAATCAGCCATAAGGCATCCTGAAAAGCTGCCAGAGGGCTACCAGCTGCTGAGACAGAGTGTCTTTCACTGGCAATCTGTTTTACACACTTTATCCAGTCTGAATGTCAAGAGGGCTATCACTCTTCACCCCACAAAATTCAGCTGACACTCTTTGCTAGACCTACTCTTATTGACCTAGCAGATGGAGATTCAGCAGGATATTTTACACATCTTTATTGTAAAAGCACACTTCAGAAAGTCTGATTTACAAGAAAATAACAATAAACCGTGACTCTGCAGAGGATTAAGTGGTGTATAGATAATGGATGGACAGCTAGACTCTACATAGCGGCTTACAATGTGATTCTCGTTCACATAATTCACACTCACACACCAATGGTAGCAGAACAGCTTAAGATTTAGCATTTTGCCCAGGAACACTTTGGCAAACGGATGGGTTGGGGATAAAACTGCAACCTTACGTCCATTAGACAACACACACCAGCAAATATAACCATGGCTGCCAGCTCCTCAGGAACTGACAGATTCAACCTGTCTTTTCTAGATCACTGGTATCTAGGGTCTGGTGCTATCAAAGTAAATTTTGATGAAAAAGTTGTCTCCCATAAATCCAAAAGAACTATAGGTTACTCTGCAGCTGTTGGTGCCAATGTGTTATGTCTAAAATAAGAAAGAGATTATACAAATACCACCTCCCTGGGAGAAGTGTTAGGAAAAAATCTTCACTTGTGGGACATTTCTCAATAAACAAGCAACAAAACAAAAACATTAGAGCAAAACAAACAACAACAAACAAATAATATAGTTGGCAAAGCAACAGTGGACAGACAAATTCTGTCTCAAAGTTTGCAGGTGCACGCAAGAAAAACATTTTGCAACTAAACAAATGTTGCATGTAAAAGCCAGTGTCAGAAACTGGTGGATGACTATGCAATGCCTACCTTTCTGCTCCGAGGCCACTTACTTTTTCTATCAAGGAATATATCTACATCCCCTTTATACATCAAGAATATGCAATATGTGCTTGTCCAAATATGTCAAAAATGCCAACAATTTCCATGTTTTGCTTGGCTGCATGTAAATTTGGCTTAAATTTTATAACAGACTTGAGTCCATTTCTCCATGTTTTTTTTTCTTGTTATACAGATTTGATCCTTTGTTTTGTTTATCGTGGGGTTTTAAGATATTTGCCACCATGCCAAAGCAGTAAAGATGGATGGAATTAAATTTGTTCACCGTCATGGCATACTCCTGTCTCTTTACACAAACAGCTGATGAACTTTAGTGTATTTTGACTAACTCACTTTTTAAGGAGGCAACTAGAATGTTGACCGAAACTTCCTCCTCTCTTGCTCAAAAGAATTGGTTATGCAATTCAGATTTAAATTTACAGTCCTGAAAAATCATGCTTCTGTTAAAGACTGAACACATTTTTATGCAAATCTTCGTTTAAACTTGTCTGTGTAGGTTCTCATTCATCCAGATCATGGTTATCCAAAGTTGTTTAAATCAATCCAACTGGACTTTAAGAAAGTTCCTTGAAGACGTTTCACCTCTCATCCAAGAGGCTTCTTCAGTTCTGGTGGTGGTTGATGTTGCCTCAGCTTATACGCTCTGTGAGGTGTGGTCAGTGTTAGTCACATTCCGACGACCATTGCCAAGGCCCGTCCGGCTCCTCAACGATGGTCATTGGGAGCCAGGGAGTAACAGTGGTGGTGAAGTGGTGAAGTGGCTCATGCTAATGACCACCATTAGCATACGAGGGCTCGGTGAAACTCGCATTTCAACGACCCCCATTGTCACTCTCTGGCTCCTAACGACCATCGTTGAGGAGCCGGACGGGCCTTGGCAATGGTCGTCGGAATATGAATAGCACTGACACACCTCACAGAGCTTATAAGCTGAGGCAACATCAACCACCACCAGAACTGAAGAAGCCTCTTGGATGAGAGGTGAAATGTCTTCAAGGAACTTTCTTAAAGTCCAGTTGGATTGATTTAAACAACTTTGGATTCTTTTAAACTTGCACCTCCTCTAGCTTAACAGTTGCTCAGTACTCTGAAACATCTTGAATTTCATTTAAAACCAGAAGGGGTGAAACCATTCCAGTAAAACCACAATCGAGTTATATAATTTACATACATTCGCTATCAGTTGGCCTCTTTTACAAGTTGGGATCCCGATTTTAAATCTGCTATTTTTAACCTAAGATATAAATAATCACTTTCTATATGCAGGTATCACAGTGTTGCTCTCGCTGACAGTCTTCATGCTGCTGGTAGCTGAGATCATGCCAGCAACATCAGACTCTGTTCCACTCATAGGTGAGTCTTGCATTTGAGCTTAATTATTTTTTCATGAAGTTGTGAAGAAAACTTAAAATACATTTGTAAAGACCATGTATGTCATGCCAGTCTTGAGTTTCGAATGACACCTATGACTCACAATTTTCTGTGATGGACAGATTCAAAGAAACGTGTCTCGCAAACTGTACCAATTCTGTCAAGAGGAGTGATCAAATATACAGCCAGCCGCTTGCCAGAAGCTTGTGGATGACTAGTTGATGTAAAAAAAAAAATGGCCAAGGGACTTTTAACCACACAATATCATTGCTTTATGTATATTTTTCACAGATCAGATTATGAAATATTCCCGGAAGACTGATAATGAATCTATGAAAGAACCAAAATCCATGATTTTTTCTGTGACAGTGACGTATGTGTTTAAATGATTCATCATATAAAATTAAGAGTTACAGGAGTCATTGGAAACTCAAGACTGCTGTGACATACATGGTCTTCACAAGTGTATATAAACTTTTGTTCACAAATAAGGTATTGGTGTTTAACAAGCTGCCAACCAGCAAAGCTTACAGTTTGGAGGAATGTACTGATCTTTGCCAGCTAAATGCAGAGGTCCTGCCCTCACATCCCTGGGTAAAACCCAGATATACAGGTAAATTGCTAACCAAGAGACAAGACACAACAATGTGTAACAAAACCCAATGTGATAGCTCATTAGTCCTGATAACCGAGCAGCATAAACTTCCTCTGCATAAACTGTCCTTTTTTTTCTTTAGCACAGTACTTTGCAACCACCATGGTCATTGTGGGTTTATCGGTCATCGCTACAGTTCTTGTTCTGCAGTATCATCACCACGACCCCAATGGAGGGCACATGCCACAATGGGTCAGTCACTCCCCCTCCTTTTCTCCTCTCTACTTTAATTATGTAGCTATAATGTGCTAATTTCTGTTTGAGGAGTCCAATATTGTCTCTACATTGTGCCAAGTCAGCTGTAATGAGCTCACACACACACACACACACATACCTACACACACACGCACGCACGCACACACACACACACACACACACACACACACAGCACACACGCACCACACACACACACACACACACACACACACACAGAGGTAAGAGCTCTGACCTTCAAACTACTACTTCTACTTTAATGGAATTTCTCTTGTTCAAACTCCCAAAGGGAAGTGTGTGTGTGTGTGTGTGTGTGCGTGTGTGTGTGTGTCAAGGTTAAGTGCATGGAGGTGACTGCCCTGCTCTTCTATGTGTTATGAATGTGAATGTTGCTGCTGTGGGAGAGCAGAGATGCCTGTTAAGCCGTGAAGGTGAGGCTATGAGGCTGAAAGGACAAATCTATCTGCCTGTCCAGCAGGTACAGCATGTTTCCACTTTCAGTGGAGCAGAAAATATTTAGGCAATCTTAAACATCAGAAGACAATTTTAAAATCAGGCCCTCAGAATCGACATCTTTCTAGGGTCATTTTGTACCATGTGATACAACTTTCAACAGTCATTCAGGTCCCCAGTCACTTCTCACCCAACCATTACTCCTTGGGCCAGATTTATCCTGACATTTTAGAAGCTTAAAAACAGAACTGCTGACCTCTTAGTCTCAAGGTTGCTTCTTTAACTTTTTAGCCACAACTACTCATAAAGAAAATGTAGCAAGTTCTAAATGTAGATGATCAAACTAACATTTGACAATGTTTCAATAATTCACTTTCATGCTACAATTTCAGGTCAGCCAACAGTGGAGCATTTGAAGAAACTTGTTGTTTTTTTGTTTTTTTTTTTACTTATTTTAGGTGATAACGTACAGTACATAGAACTATGAACAGGTTTGTTCTTAGATGGCATCTACAAATGATGTATTCTAGTGGATATCTTTGTGGAATTCACCTATTTTCTTGTACTTAATTTCTCTTAGATATGAACAATGGCTCTGTTGCATCATAAATAATGTTAAAAAATAGTAATAAAATCACAAATAATGAAAAATGTTAATGATCTTTTTATTGCCATTTTTCATCACAGTAACTTGCACAGTGCAGTAGTTTTGAACCATCTGTCTCTCTGACAACCTCAGCTGTGCTAAGAGGACAGGTATTGTAGCCAAGATAACTTTCAAGCCAGGGTAGTTGCTACTTATTTGATTTTTATTGCCACCTTTTTGGTATTTGGTTGTAAAACTACATGTGGGACAAAATAATTTTTGGTGTTAAATAAAAAGTAACCAATTCACAACCATAACTTGAGCTTTTAGAATTGATTCAGAGGGGATATGAATGTCTGCCGTAAATTTCATGATAATCCATTCAGCAAATGTTGAAATATTTTAGTGTGGACCAAAGTGAGGGTCCTGAAAAGCAACAAAGGGAAAATATTTGATATTTCTACACAGTGATTCTCTTCTACTTCTTCACACATTCTTGTGAACATGATACATACCAGAAACTTCACAGTTACATTGCTGGCGGAGAGCATCTGATTTAAAAATGTTATTTTTTGTTTTTAAAAAAAACTTAGCTCATTAATAAGTTAATCGACCTAGTTATAAGGAACCAGATTTTTGTTTTGAACACCACTCCATAGCAATACATCATAGAAACTTCCAATGTACACAAATTTGCATATCAAAAAGGTAAGGCTGTGGCTCGGGGACAGAGCAGGTTGTCTGCGAGCTAGTTGTCAGTTTGATCTCCTGCCTATCTGCATGCCAGAGTTGCCCCCTATGACAAGGAAGCGTCTTGGATGGATGCCTTGCATGTTGTGTATGTGTGAGTGGATAATATTGTAAAGCACTTTAAAAACTAATAAGGTCGAAAAAGCATTATATAAGCACAGAACATTTACACTGTTTTGTCATGAGGATCATGGAAGGGCATAAGGCAAGGACCTCTGGTTTTCTTATGACTTCTGACTACCAAAAAAAGTGCCTAGGTCAGTTCCATAGATGAAAGCTCTTGTTGATTTACACTTTCAAAATAACATTTCACTAACAGTAGAAGTATATTTGAAGCTGCCAGTAAGTATGGAGGAGGGGAAGACTTTAAGAGGAAGACAGTTGGTAGCTGGATCAATGTCATTCTTCATAGCCTTCATTTTATGATTAGAATGTTGCTCTGGTAATAAATTTAGGCAAGCAAGTTTTCCACTTTAATATAAGAGCTGAGCAGAGCTCCTCTCCCAGAATGCCTGAGTAACAAAGACTAGCATGGATTTTTTGCACAATGACGCCCCCCAAAAAATACTGTATGCCTCAGCTTTAAAGGGAATAAGCTGAGGTGGTTTGGGTATCTGACCAAGAGTCTCCTTGGTAACATATTTCTGGCATGCCGAACACAGAGCAGATCCAGATTACACTGGAGAGGAATATATATCCTGTTTGGCCTGGGAATGCCTTGGGATCCCCCAGGAAGACATAAACATAAACTTAACATAAACATAAATGCTTCTTGCTCAATTCAAACTGGATATGAATCAGACATTGTGAATGAAGGCTGCCCTTAGTAGCTCAACTAGATGAGCAGGTGCCACATAAATAGGGGCAATTAGATTCCTATCTCTTCCTGACTGTATTACAATAAAGATAACTAATCTAAATGATCTTACAAAATTTCTCTGACAACTGAGGTTAAAACAATTGCAACAAATTTTAGTGACCATTGTAGGTATGATTTTATTACACAGGTACGCATGAGAGTACACACTGAGTACAACTTTTAATTACCTTTGTTCTTCTTGTTTTTCTTCTTCAGACCCGTGTGATTTTGTTGAACTGGTGTGCCTGGTTCTTAAGGATGCGGCGTCCCGGTGAAGCGAAGGTCCGTCTGGCATGTCACAGTGCTGCCAAGCATCAGCGTGGCAGCCTGTCCAGCCTGGAGCTCAACATCAGCCAGGGATCACTGCGACGTCACCCACAAGTAACCAACGGCAACCTCCTCTATGTCGGCTTTCGAGGTGTGGAGGGGTTGCACTATGGCTCACCTACCGAGCCAGAGCTCCTCTGCTCAGGGCTTGTGAGAGGCAGTGTTGGCAGTGAAGAAGACGTGCTTAGAACGGGAGATGGGACCGGAGCTGGGGGAAGGGGCGTGGGGGCAATTGGTGGTTTGCCGGTGGAGGCAGAGCTGAACCAAATTCTGGAGGAGGTGAGATACATCGCTGGGCGTTTCCGCAGCCAGGATGAGGAGGAGACAGTGTGCAGTGAGTGGAAATTTGCTGCAGCAGTTATCGACCGGCTCTGTCTGGTGGCATTCTCTCTCTTCACCATCCTCTGCACCATCGGTATCCTCATGTCTGCTCCCAACTTTGTGGAGGCCATTTCCAAAGACTTCTTTAACTGAGGAGGACTAGAAAAAGAAACAGTTGACTCACACACCTGCTGTCTGTATTATATCATTGTCAACAAATCCCATATGCAGACCTAATCCTATGTGTTGGTTTGTCTCTCAGTATTTTCTGACTTCTGAAAAAAAAAAAAAAAAAAAAGTATTTTCTGACTTTCCTACTTTTTTGTGGTTCTTGGCTTTAAATTCAATAGATTTTTTATTAGAGATGTACACACGTGATCAAAATTGTTGGTACCCCTCGGTTAATGAAAGAAAAACCCACAATGGTCACAGAAGTAATTTGAATCTGACAAAAGTAATAATAAATAAAAATTCTCTGAAAATTAACCACTGAAAATCAGACATTGCTTTTGAACCATGGTTTAACAGAACTGTTTAAAAAAAAAAAAAACTCATGAAACAGGCCTGGACAAAAATGATGGCACCCTTAACTTAATATTGTGTTGTGCAACCTTTTGAGGCAATCACTGCAATCAAACGATTTCTGTAATTGCCAGTGAGACTTCTGCACCTCTCAGCAGGTATTTTGGTCCACTCCTCATGAGCAGACTGCTCCAGTTGTCTCAGGTTTCAAGGGTGCCTTCTCCAGACGGCATGTTTTAGCTCCTTTCACAGATGTTCAATAGGATTTAGATCAGGGCTCATAGAAGGCCACTTCAGAATAGTCCAATGTTTTCGTGTTAGCCATTCTTGGGAGTTTTTAGTTGTGTGTTTTGGGTCATTGTTCTATTGCAAGACCCTGCGACTCAGACCAAGCTTTCTGACACTGGGCAGCACATTTCTCTCTAGAATACCTTGATAGCCATGAGATTTCATTGTACCCTGCACAGGTTCAAGACACCCTGTGCCAGATGCAGCAAAGCAGCCCCAGAACATAACAGAGCCTCCTCCATGTTTCACAGTAGGGACAGTGTTCTTTTCTTGATATGCTTCATTTTTGCGTCTGTGAACATAGAGCTGATGTGCCTTGCCAAAAAGTTCCAGTTTCATCTTGTCTGTCCATAGGACATTCTCCCAGAAGCTTTGTGGCTTGTTAACATGCAGTTTGGCAAATTCCAGTCTGGCTTTTTTAGGATTTGTTTTCAACAATGGTGTCCTCCTTGGTCGTCTCCCTTGAAGTCCACTTTGGCTCAAACAACAACGGATGGTGTGATCTGACACTGATGTACCTTGACCTTGGAATTCACCTTTAATGCCTTTAGAGGTTGTTCTGGGCTCATTTGTTACCGTTCATATTATCCGTCTCTTCCATTTGTCATCAGTTTTCCTCCTGCTGCCACATCCAGGGAGGTTGACTACAGTCCCATGGATCTCAAATTTCTGAATAATATGTGCAACTGTAGTCACAGGAACATCAAGCTGCTTGGAGATGGTCTTATAGCCTTTACCTTTAACATGCTTGTCTATAATTTTCTTTCTAATATCCTGAGACAACTCTCTCCTTGGCTTCCTCTGGTCCATGTTTAGTGTGGTACACACCATGTCACCAAACAGCACAGTGACTACTTTTAACCCTATAAATAGGCCGACTGACTGATTACAAGTTTGTAGACACCTGTGATGCTAATTAGAGGACACACCTTGACTGAACATGTCCCTATGGTCACATTATTTTCTAGGAGGTACCATCATTTTTGTCCAGGCCTGTTTCATGAGTTTATTTTTTTAAATAATTCTGTTGAACCACAATTCAAAAGCAATGTCTGATTTTCATTGGTTAATTTTCATAGAATTTTTATTTATTATTACATTTGTCAGAGTCAAATTATTTCTGTGACCATTGTGGGTTTTTCGTTCATTAACCAAGGGGTACCAACAATTTTGTCCACATGTGTACACCTTTAAAACACCTGACAAATATATAGCTTTTGTATTTTTTAAGGCTCAATTATATAAGATATCAGCTGTGTACTTTCACTGCAAAATCACCCAGCTTGAGTGCATTTTCAGTGGTCAAGCTGTTTACTCCGTCTTTACCACAAACAACTACTAGTTAGGTTCAGATCTCACTACTTTTTCAGTGATTTGATTAGGTTTGGTTTTGTTCTTTCCGTCTGTATCCTTACGACATTACTTATCTGACTGTATTGTTGTAGGCAGTTCTTTTCATTATTCATTTATGGAGTCAGTCATCTTTTTAATTTAGGATTTATATCATCATGCATGCAAGCCTCTGTGCACGTGCATGTGCACACACACACACACACACACACACACACACACACACACACACACACACACACACACACACACACACACACACAATCCCTGTCGGTCAGTTGTAAAGAGTGGGGGAGAGTAACTGGAGAGTTGATATATAGTGAGACCAGTAGATCCAACCATATCCAGGTTGTGACCACAGTTGTGGATGGGAGAGTTGAGTTGAGCTGAAGCAGTTCCGTATTCCTATGAATTTCTTTGGTTGTTGTGGAGTCTGTAGTGTCAATGTGGATGTTGAGATCAAGAAGAAGGATGAAAAGGGAAAGAGAACAGAGCAGGTTCTGGAAGTCAGAGAGGTTGGAGAGGATTGATGAGTTTGGTTTGGGAGGGCGGTAGACCACAGTAATAACTAGCTGTTTAGAACTGGAAATGCAGCAAAGCCAGGTATTCAAATGATAGAACAGATGCTGGTCTTTATGTCCTGTCTGAGTATCACAGCGATGCCACCACCTCGCCCTACAAAGCATTAGTTTGGTGATGTAGGTGTATCCATTTCCTATTAGGTTGAGTGACAAATATTCCAGTGGTTTCCAGTTCAGGAGGTGTTTCAGTAAGACATACAAATTCTGATTTATTGTCCAATAAGAATTTGCTGAGGTGCGACAGTGTGCTCATCTGACCAGAGTGATGAAATGGATTGACTGGTCTGTGAATAAACAAACTTAGGATGGGAGGCTCTATGGATGTATCTGGGTTGTCATAGGATGGTTGGTTTTTAGTAGAGGAGAGGCATGCAGGGGTCAAGTAATGGTTGAATTCAAGTAGTGGTGATGTGAAGTATTTCACTGCCATGCCAGCTGAGGATGATATAGTGCTGAGCTCAGAGGTGCGCCACGGACCTGCTAACCTGAATGACAAGCACCATAACACATAGCATATCATGCGAAAGGAGATGTAGAGAGTGAAGATGTAGAAAGAGGACGCCTGCTGTTGGAGAAGGCCAAGTTGGCTGCAAACGTTAGCTGCTAATGTAAATCTCCGGCTCGGTAACAGGAGTGGTGGCTTAACTGGCAGTGAGCAGCTTGCTAGCCAGCCAGCTAACGCGAGTGAAAGCAGTCTGATTGCATTACACCCCCTGCCTGTTTGCACATCTCAGTGATAATGTATTTCTGAAACCCTCCAGTTATCCATGTTAATAAATGCTTATGTGGTATCTATTGTGTTGAGATACAATCTTAATTGTTTGCTCGCAAGCTTGGAGTGGCACTAGTAACAAGCAATAAAAAAATGATCTGCCTGACCTGATCATGCTGCTCGCAGGGTAAACTAATTAAACTACTACTTAAACTTACTCCTATCCAGCTACACAGATATTGTATTAGCCACTACAGACTAATGTGAAATAATCACACAGACACTGTATATGCCATTTATTATTTACTGGAGATGCTAGAAAAAACAAATATTCTTACACCTTAGAGGAGCACTATGTGAAAGTGCAGAAGGAATATTAAACTAGTTTAGCTATTTCGCTCAGTCCTGCCAGTCAATTAAAGTTTTTTTTCTGTTTGATAAAAACATTGTTATACTTGTCCTGTAAGTATTTTATGTAAATGTAAAACTATTAGAAATATTTGTAGATTTATTCCTTCTCAAAGTGTGATGTCTGACCAGGTTGTGAATTCTGGATTAAACCTGAATATTTTGGGTAAATAGTTTATGTGTTTGCTGAGGTGGATCATTCAGTTGTACACTTAACATGTTCAGGCACAGTCTGCTTCCTGTTCATTTTGTTGTTTAGCAGTAAATGTATTTTCCTACACGAGTGCCAGCCCTCTGCTCCTGCCTAGTTGTCTTTCTCTCTCTCTCTAGATGTGGTTATGACTAGTTGTTGTCAATGCAGGGCGGGGAGAGGTGAAGACAAATGCATGGGAGGCTGGATCACCTGATTTCAATTATCTGCCATATATGCCATTAAAGAAGTTCAAGCTTTCATTTCTTTTTACTTTAATTATGTACTACAGCTGCCCGCACGTAGTACATACTGCTTCATGCCATATGCATAGAACTGGGACATACTTTGTCACTTAAATGCAATGTTAGAATGGCTAGAAAATCACACTGGATTGCATATTGCACCAGATGTAACTGGAAGTGCTGGTATTTTTGGCATTATATATTTGGAATACTATATATTGGGACATACTACATCTTTTACGATGGGTCATTCTTGAAGTCTACTGTCATCTCCACTGTTTTTAGAACATTGAGCTCCAAGTTGTTCTGCCTGCTGTCGGGGTTTCTCTTAGACATCAGAGATGTGCAGATGTTGAAGAAAACGTCCGTTGACACTGTTGCTTAATAATATGATTTCATTATAAAAAGACAGCATTTGATCAGGCACCATGGTCGCCTGATGGAGGGTCTCACAGCCAATATGGACCTCCCATCGAACAAAGAAGTCAGGTCAGTCTTATACCCTCTGGTAAAGGAATTACAACATCTAGTTGTTATTGAAGACCCTTAGTTAAAAACAAGACCACTCTCCTCGGCTCTGCATTTCCCAAAGGGTGACATTCATCTCTAGCTAGACAGGGAACCCCAAAGTCAATATCGCATTAAGTTTCTCGGACTGAAAAGCATATTCCAATGTAATGAGCTCCTTATGTCTCACTCAGGTTCCATTGTGATAAACAACTATCAGAACTCAGATCAGATACTACACTGAATCAGGACAGCAGATGGTCAATCTCCCATCTGTAAACAGACTCATCCATACCAGAGATGAGTGCACATCTGCAGACTTCAGGAGCTTGACTGACTGGTGACTGGAGGTGCAGCAAATATGCATTTGGTACGCTAGCAGTATGTACACTGTATGTACAGTACATCCAGAAAGTATTCATACCACTTCAATTTTTTCCGCATTTTGTTTTTTTGCAGCCTTATTCCAAAATGGATTAAAAAAAGATTTTTCTCAAAATTCTACACACAATATCCCATAATGAAAAAGTGAAAAATGGTTTTCAGGCAATTTTGCAAATTTATTAGAAGTGAAACACTCACATATATCACATATACATAAGTGTTCACACTCTTTGCTATAAAACTCAAAACTGAGCTTAGATGCACCCTGTTTCCACTGATCATCCTTGAAATGTTTCTCCAAATTGATTGGAGTCCACCTGTGTTAAATTCAATTGATTGGACATAATTTGGAAAAGCACACACCTATATGAGGTCCCACAGTTGACAGTTCATGTCAGAACACAAACCAAGCCAGACCTCCGAGACAAGATTGGAGGCACAGATCTGGGGAAATGTACAGAAACATTTCTGCAGCATTTAAGGTCCCAAAGAGCGCAGTGGTCTCCATCATTTGTAAACAGAAGAAGTTTGGAGCCACCAGGACTCTTTCTAGAGCTGGCCCCCTGGCTAAAATAAGAAATTGGAGGAGAAGGGCCTTGGTCAGGGATGTGACCAAGGTCACTCTGACAGAGCTCCAGCATTCCTCTGTGAACATGGGAGAACCTTCCAGAAGGACAACCATCTCTGCAGCACTCCACCAATCAGACCTTTATGGTAGAGTGGCCACATGGAAGCCATTCCTCAATACAAAGCACATGACAGCCGGCTTGGAGTTTGCCATTAGGCACCTAAAGGACTCTCAGACCATGAGAAACAAACTTCTCTGGTTGACCTGAATGCCAAATGTGGCGGCAGCATGATGCTGTGGGGATGTTCTTCAGCAGCAGGAACTGGGAGACTAGTTAGGATTAAGGGAAAGATGAAGGCAGCAAAGTACAGAGAGTTACTTGACGAAAACCTACATGGGATATTTGAGTATTTAATGTTTAATAAATTAGTAAAATTGTCTAAAATAATTTTTTAATTTTGTCATTAGGGTATTGTGTGTAGATGTTTGAGGGGAACATAAAAGTATTGAATGCATTTTGGAATAATGCTGTAACATCACAAAATGGGGAAAAAGTGAAGCGGTATGAAGACTTCCTGGATGCACTGTGCACTCCACATGGTCACAAATGCTAGGCTGCATGCAGACATCTGCAGGAGGGATGTCATGGACCCTCACAGACTTGGGTTGATGATGGAATTTACATCCAATGGACGTGCATATGTGGAGAGCATGAATCACCTTAAGCTGTTATTGTGCAATCAGTATACCGTTAGCCTCTCCAAAATGAAGCATCAGTAAGGTGTTACTGTATGATCAGAGGATTTTTGTAACATCTGGGCCAAAACACCTGAACATACATCATTTAGATTTCCTGATGAGTAACTCACCACCTGTATCACCATTCTTGGCATTCCACACAGACACAGGCAATTATTGTTTGCGTTTGAGGAGCTGTAAACCTTGATTAATCCAAAACTTGGCTGCTGAACTGCAGAGACAATCAGGCAGATGGAAGAGCAAAGAAAACAGCACAGTAGAAGCAGATGTCCTGAGACTGCTCTGATAAAAAGCAACAAAAGGCTCATTGGCTGTGAGAGAGTGTATAACTCACTCAATATTCTTTCTGTCTGTGTGAATGGAGGGGAAATTATCTAGATTGTTCTCTGGAGAGACTGATTTCCTTTCCCCTTAAACTGCATGCCAATTCTAATTTGGCCTGCTGTGGACTCTGAGTCAAGGCAGAGTGAGTCCTGTTGTTATTCGCCCAGCACTCGACCATCACTCAGCTGTCAGTGCAGCCAGCAGTTCCTCTAGAGTAAAAAATCACCAGCTGCTCCGAGTTTTTCTTAGCGTGAATATATTCTGAAACCAAACTTCATGATAAACCCAACATTTGGATGGTGAAAAAGTTTTTAAAAAATCATCCACGACCATGCAGGAGGAAAGAGCCAACAGACAGAAACACAGACAGAAATGTCACGTCTGCTGTTTTTCAGAGATAGACGTTCATTACAATGCTCTGTCCTCAACTCACATTTCAACTGTAACTTCTACGACTTTTTCCCCACACAGCTGTTCAAGTCAAGAAAATTTGGTCATGTTCAAGCTAGAATATCTACAAATGTGTTCATTAACCAAGAAATGCAGTATTGAAGGAAAAACAAGAATACAAATTTTATCATGATGAAAATAATTCAAGCCATAAAACTGCAGTCCAAAGATTTTATTTTATTTAGCAAAGAATTGACAAAGAAAGAAATTTGTAGCAATTGTAAAGTCGATCAACGTTGACGACCATCTATGGCACCACTTGCCCTTGTGGCACTGTCACTGTGCATACAACAATTTTGGGCTGAACGCAAACATAATGGTTTGTGGGAATAAAACGAGAGTAAACACAAATTCAGCTATTATTTCATTACATTGAACATTTTATGAAAACATATGAAAACAACTGCTTAACCTACTGTCTCAAGATTGGACTAAATACTGTTAAATTCAAATTGTGTGTTAGCACATGTTTATGTGACTCAGAAAGTTTTTCTCTATCTGGGAGAGATCTGTGTACATATAGCTCGTTTTCAGTAATGTGCAAAAGTTTTAGGTAGCAAAAGTAAAGATGCTTTCAAAAATATTGCTATTAATTGTTTTCATTTTATCAGTTAACTTCCTCCTATAAAGTACAGTGAAAAGAGAACAACTAAATCAAATCGTTATTTGTTGTGACCACATATCTTTAAACATCACCAGCTCTCCTAAGGTGCACGTGTTTCAAGGCATTCAGATGGTAGGTTTTTCCAACCAGCTCTGTTAATCTGTGAATTTAGTCTGTCTGTCCTGTTTCTTCATGTAACCCCTAACTGAAATTTTATAGCATTATTTTTCTCCAGACCTCTGACCTTCATTTGACTTTGCAATGGTCAAAGGTTAGTATGCTGTTTGTGCTGACTATTCAGTCTTTTCTATGGAAACTGGACAGTGGCCCGTCTCCTGAGAGCATCTCTTCTCACCAGCACATTACAATGGGAATCCTATATCAGTGCAGATGTTCTCTTCGTCTCCTGATTGTTTTCAGCATCAGGTCCCTGTCCTGTGATTGGCCAACCAGAAGGGTACCTCCCCACATCTGGAAAATCATTGAAAAACAGGATGTAAATTTCCGTTAAGTCAACATTTGTAGGTTCCCATGAGACCACTAAACAAAACACAAGTTTTTTATGTTTATGAAGAAACTTCTATATTTTATAAGACTTCCAAATGGCTGTGTTTTCTTTTTCCACAGCTGCTGAGTAACTGCATGTTGAATAGGGTTTTTAAAGATGGTAACTTAAATTTTCTTTTCAGTAAGTCTGAAACGATACATATTAAACATGTTCATGTAAATTGTACTTATTAAATAAATCGTCACCTCTGGCCTGCCTTTAAAGGTTGGGTGCACAACTCCATGTGACAACAACAGTCAAATGTCCATATGTATATTGAAATACATTTTGCTTGAAGTGTGTAGTGAATATTTTCCTACAGTAGTGTGAAATTCCTTGTTTTTGTTACCCTCCTTACACTGCAGCTCAACAGGAAATACAGCCCAGAAAACAAAAACCTGTTTACTTTATTATGTACCTTTGGTAAGAAAGTTGTTCTACTTTGCCAGTTTGTTCATTTCAATTATAAACTGATATATATAAAATTTGTCATTAAATCATACATAATTTACCATTTATATACCAATGTTAACATTGGTACTTTATGTATGCAGTCTTTTACTTCTACTTTCGCAAGGACCAATTTTGTCTGGATGTGTCCTTGTGTTCTATTATACCACCAGCCACACAGTGATAGTACCCAGGTATGAGTAGTAAACTCATATTTGTGTACCTCTATCTCAGTATTGACTGGCTGTTCAGGAAGCTGAGTTGTTGCTCCAGACGGCAAACTCTGAAGGCTAGATAGCAGGACGACAGAACCAGTAGGAAGACACTGAAAGACACAGATGTAATGAGACTCTGACATCACTCTGAATAAATAACCACAGATTACATCCAAAGTCTCAACACTCTACAGAAACTATCAACCCAATCTGACATCATAGTTTGTTGCTGTAATTTACTTAAAATAATGAAATCTGTATAATGTTAAATGCCTACAAATAATCCCAGCACAATGCACATTATTTCAAGACAAAAATGTTTGCTCAGCAAAGGTGAATGAGAAGAATGATAATTCTGATATCTGTTTAAAATAACCTTTATATCAAGCAACACAAATACTTTAGGTCTCATGTTTAATCAATATAGTGAATACCCATTTCTATCCACAGGGATCTACCATATACTTTCCTAAAAAGAGGCACAGACGTGTGTCAGTGTTCAGCTGATTCCTTTCATCTAATCTGAGCTCCTTCCAGGCAACAGTAAGTCTCCAGGTGAAACTGCACCAAATCTAGAGGCAAGTGCTGTCTTAATGACAAACTCAAATAGCAAATATCCCTCCAGCTGTGTTCTGACTGATCTTTGACCTTAACAGACCACACAAACATAAAATATTAAGCAAACACTTCAGTGTACTTTTAAACCTTGTCAGCTAAAAAAATCTATCTGAATGCTTTCACTGATGTTTTCTGCAATATATATAATACTGGCATTATACTCATAGACACAAGGATGTGTGTTTAAAGGAGATGAAGAAAGTATTCAGATCAGAATTAAAAAAAAAAATACTCAATACAGTGACATGCCTAAAATATCCATCCATCCATCCATTATCTATACATCGCTTAATCCTCATTAGGGTCACATGGGGCTGGAGTCTATCCCAGCTGCCTTAGGGTGAAGACAGGGGACACTGGACAAGTCACTGGTCTATCACAGGGCTACATATAGAGACAAACAATCACACTCACATTCACACCTATGGACAATTTAGAATCATCAATTAACCTCAGTATGTTTTTGGACTGTGGGAGGAAGCCAGAGTGCCTAAAATATATTTCATTAATTAAATTAAAGTTACTTCTGACAAATTAGTTATGATATACAGATTTAGTTACAGAGTTCCACATGCTTCTGTTAGGACTGATACTATTCACCTTGTACATGCTTCCCTCAGGCAATATCATTATGAAACACTGCAATAATGGTACCCAGTTATATTTATCTGTAAAGCCTAAAACTAATCAGTTAGTCAAATTCCAGGCAGGTCTGAAGGACATAAAGGCCAGGATGGTTTGCCATTTTTTTCTTTTTCAAAATTCAGACAAAACGAGAGTTTGGAACCTTGGTTATTATAATTAGTAATATTATTCTCGACTAGTATATGTCCTTTAACTCATACATAAAGCAAGTTTGTAGGGCAGTCTTCTTTCATCTACGTAATATTGTCAAAATCAGGAACACCCTGTCACAGAGTGATGCTGAAAAACTAGTCCATGCATTTGTAATTTCTAGGCTGAACTAGTGTAATTCCTTGTTATTGGGATGTCCCAATAATTCTCTTAAAAACCTCCAGATGCATGGACTAGTTTCTCAGCATTACTCTGAGACAGGATGTTCCTGATTTTGACAATATTACGTAGATGAAAGAACTCTGTACGGCAGTGTTCTTGTCTTCTTGCATCTATGTCATATTGTCAAAATTTGGACAAATAAAATACGGTACTCCATGGAGATGAGAAAACATTCTATACTCTGTATTTGTTTTTTACATTATGGACAACCAAGTCATTAAAATGACACAGCTGTAGTATTCATTACTATATGTGGCTGTACAAATATACTGCTCATCCAGAAACATACCAACATTATAGAACACTGTAAACACACGTCAGATGGTACAACCACACTCCGCTTCTGATTTTTTTGTGTGTTTAGTACTTTTGAGTGAGATGTTTTCTGCATTCTCTGGGTATTTTCTGGGCAATGTAGGACTCACAGTAAAATGAATAGTTTCAGTAGCTGGTACTCCATCTGTCCCAGTTCAGGGACTGGTTCTGTCAGCATGCTCTTTTCCGTTTCCAGACTGCTGTCTGCACAGACAAGAAGACACAGTTTAGTATTTCCCGAGGGCTTTCCTGTGACTGTAGCTTGACAGGTGGAAAGGCCTACTGGTCAGTGTTTGAGTGCTGAAGGGCGTGTCCGTGGCGAGGCTCGGGGATGAGTTTCCAAGCAAGTCTGGGAGGGAAGAAGAGACAGCAGGGAGTGATGGTTTCCTCCTCCATTTCAGCAACTCTGGATACTCATCCTGACAGAGATACAGTGATTTTATTAAAACACCTCAATGGCTGACCACGATTTTTGTAATTTTAGTCACAACAGCTAAGACCATTATAGTGAGCTACAATGTCTTACTAAGTGTAAGCTAAACATCTAAACAAAGAATATCTAATGGCAGTTTCTCTTCAGTTTTCATTAAACAATACTTGATATATCACCTCTCCTTGTTTGCTTTGTGAACAGTTAGTGCATCAAAACTCTTCAGATTTGTCCTGAAACCTACCAAGCAAGACACTACATTAGCGAAAAGAGTCCAACTGTGGACCTCACATCTATGGGCTCCAGAGACTATGAACCACCAGGAAGACAGAAAAGTCCTCAGAGATGAGGGATGTTCCTTCTTTTTCCCCCCACAAATATATAACAGTAAATAGGCAACAACTGTAATTTTTATTGTTTTGACTTAGAATGAGAAGGTGTCAGTATCTTCTTCTAAATGAAAAACAAATGCATGAGAGTGAAGCAGTGACTGAAATTATCCAGTACTGGGCAGAATTTTACACATTTTTAACTAATACAAATACTTTTACTATGATCAAGGTGAGGGAAAAATGGAGTGGGATCGTAAGTTGGATCTAACTGTATTATAGCAGATTTTACTGGTGTTTGCTCTGTTAATGACACTGACATGTGAGCACACATTTCATCCTCTGAAACACAGACATAGTAAATGTGATATACTCAAACTAATGACATAGAATAGACATCTTGTGTCAATTTTTTTTATTTAGAAAAATCAAGGGAAAAGCATATTTGTCACTTTCAAATCCATAAAATTAGAATCGGGGGTGCCAGACTGTAAGGATAATTGGATTGTAAAGAGTATGATGTCATTATGCCAAGTTCTAAACAGCTCTTTAAGGCCTTAGAAATGGTTGTGGATGCCTATGAGCCAGGGCGGATCTCAAAATAATGTGAAATACATAGGGGTGTCAAAATTAACGTGTTAATGTGGATTAATCCATCATCGTGATTAATCTCCATCCATCCATTATCTATACACCGCTTAATCCTCACTAGGGTCGCGGGGGGGCTGGAGCCTATCCCAGCTAACTCGGGCGAAGGCAGGGGACACCCTGGACAGGTCGCCAGTCTGTCGCAGGGCTACATACAAAGACAAACAAGCACTCTCACATTCACACCTACGGGCAATTTAGAATAATCAATTAACCTTAGCATATTTTTGGACTGTGGGAGGAAGCCGGAGTACCCGGAGAAAACCCACGCATGCACAGGGAGAACATGCAAACTCCATGCAGAAAGATCCCAGGTCCGAGCTGGGACGTGAACCAGGGATCTTCTCGCTGCAAGGCGAAAGTGCTAACCACTACGCCACTGTGCAGCATCGTGATTAATCTGATAAAAAAAAAAAAATTATGCAATTAACGCATCTGCAGCACAGAATGACTCAATATCCCTGAAACATCTCTGGCAACGCATTGCAGGCAGTTTGTTCAAGTAGATTTACCGCCGCGCAAATGGGCAGTTGATCTGGTCGTGGCAGAACCAAGCAGCTCGAAATAGAAGATGGTAAACAGTAAGGCCCGACTGATTTCTCGGCCAGCCAATTAAATCGTCTGATTACAGCCCTTTTCAAAATAATCATTATCGGCCGGCGTTTTGCCGATTAAACGCTGATATATTCTTTACTTTTCATAAAACAGTAAATGCTGTGAAGTGTTGGAGTCGCGCAGAATGATGTCCTTGCGCCGTTTGTCCAATATATGACGCACTGACTCCATTCAATCCTCAGTCCTCACCACTGTCTTCTCAGTAACGTACAGGAGTAAGCTACAGCCAGGCAACATTACAGGAGTGGGCTGAGCAGAGCTTGCTGTCAGGTAAGTTTATAACAACGTTGTTAAATTAACAATGACTCAACATGTCTCCCATTTCCGTTTAACTCTCTTTGCAATTAGCCATGAGTGACACGTGCTTAGTTGCGTCAGTCATGCTTCTTTTTCCGTTGCATTGCTAAAGTTTTGCTAACCTAGCTCCCTGTCTGTTTATGTTAGCAATACCATCGCTGTAGTTATGGCAGCCTAGCATAGCATTAGCTAACAGCTTAAAGGCCAGTAAGTAACTGCAGAAAAATTGTACAAAATGTTTGAGAGTACAGAACGACCATCCATTACTCCGTCAGCTAATTGAGGCACATTTAAGGAGGAGCAATGTGAACGCAAAGGGGAGGGATTTTATTCAGTGCATGCTTGAAAAGTTAGAATGATTAACATGACTGTCTATCTTCAGCAATCGTCATGATGTCATTACACTCTTAGTTTTACTTTGTCAGAAAATATTAGACCACAGCAACACAGGCTGTAGCAGCAACTCACTGTGTGTGTTGTTATGGAGTAACATTAGTGTCGGACTATTTGTGACCATTATATATTTAAAATGCAACTCTGTCAAAGATGACATGTTTTGACATCTGAGAAAGGCGTCTCTTGTTTTTATTTTGGTTCATATGAGTCATGACTTCATGGCAAAGAAATAATGGAGGACAGAAAATGTGATTTAACGTTAAAGGGCATCAGAGGGCTGCACAAATAATGTTTTGCCAGTAACGTTGCCTGTACCTCTTATTTGCAGCAACAAGAAGTACAAGACAAGATGTATTTCATAACTCATTTATAGATTGACTCTTTTTTTAAGGTTATATAATTTCTCAGAGTTAATGCTTTGTTGCATGTTTTTGTACTTGAATATTCCTCTCTGTTGTAAAGTTAAATGAATACCAAAGGACAAAGTATTGTAAAACAGTAAAATGTTCTGCCTGTAATTCATATCTTTGTTGTTGTAAGTGTTAACGGACCAAAAAAGAAGTTATTTTATTCATTATATATTATTTAAATTAATCAGCTGACTAATCTTTTTACAGAATTTTTTTCTGCCAAATACCAGAATCGGCATCAGCCTCAAAAAATCCATATTGGTCAGGCCCTAACATTTTTATTTATGCTGCAATGCTGCTGAATTTTCCCTTCAATATATGTGCTTTATGAATGTAACTTTTACCATAGCTAGAGAGCTGGGCTCCTCCAGGAACTGCTTCAGACTGAGACTCTTCCCATTCACCTTAAAACAGAGAAACAGGTCAGGGAGAAAATGGAATGTTGGATATGTACTTTGGGATAAACAGGAACTATTGGCATCTGTCTATGCCATTTCAGCAATTGAAATTTTTCAAACAAGGTTCAGACAGGTTGACTAAATTCCTAAATTATTGCAAAACCTTCTCGTCATCAATTGATCTGAAAAATAAATATGTCCTACAGACCTGGAGGTGAGTGCAGATCCTCCTAAGAACATCATAGACACTGTCTCTAGACAGCAGGGACACAAACACATACTGAAGACAGACAAAAAGACAGGACGCTGGTCAGAGTCCACTCTGCCCTATAAAAGCAGCATGTAGTAAAGATGGAGTAAAGCTAAAGAAGTGTGTAATTTAAAAATAAATAAATAAATAAAAAAGTCTGATAGTATGCCACACCTGGTTCACTGTCATATGCTTATTCCTCAGATGCTATTCCATCAACACATGTGACCTGACATTTCAATGCCAAAGAAATAAAAAATTAAAATATGTAATAGATATGGATATGCATGTGTTATATAGTCAGTTTTTTTTTGTACATTCTATGGAAATTGTTTGCTTTTTTAGACATTCTATATTTAGACTAAAACATTTGATCCTCTTTGAAATAGTGCAGATTAATAAAAGTTATGTACTCAAACAAGTAACAGAAATGGTTTTATGACTTACATAAAAGAAATAACAGATCGGTCATATGGAAAAACTAAGATTTGTACATTTTCGAACCCAATAAATCCAAAAAGACGTAGGTGCAGCCTGTGTTGTTTGAACCATTAATATCTAGAGTCTGGTGTTCTCTTCACTACTGAAGTGTTGTGTGGTGTCATTCTACCAAGATTTAAAGTCTGGCAAAAGATTCAGAAAGATTCTTAGATAACCAAAAAAATAAATTTAAAAAAAATCTGCAGGTAACTTTTGCAACTATAAGGTTGTATCTACAATCTATTTCATTTACAATCAGAAAGAGACTGCATAAATTTGACCTACATGGCACTATGAGAAAGTTGTTGCTGTCTAAAAATATTTGAAAATGACCATAAAGGCAAAGATGAAGTGTTGTGGAACACTGTGATCTTGACAGACAGATCAAAGCCACAGTAGCAGTAAACATGTTTTATGAAGATCAAATACAGCTTTTCAGGAGAAGAATTTTATACCAGTATTTTGGATGAAATATTAGTTTTATTTGAAATGAGATTCATATGAATTTATAGAACGCATACTATCAAAAGTACTTAAAGATGACGTAAAGCTGTCTGAAGTTTTAGTAGAACCAGTAGTGGACCTTTCAGCAGGACAATGATGCTTTTGAAATGATTGTTTCATATGATTGTTAGTGTAGCAAAAGCTTATATGAGAGCTTATATTAGCTAACTTGGCAATGGTAAGCCAAGCAAGTATTGCCAGTCTGTCTTATTGATAGGTAACGGCTAGAACCACCCTACCAAATAGTGGCATTAGTATTACTTTAATGCTGGGGGTGCAAAGTGGGAAGCAACATATAATGGTTCACAGGGGTAGAGTTAGTGTAACACACCATGCCACATGATTAATTGTAACTTCATTATGTACATTTTTGTAGATGAGTTGTCAGACAAAAAGACCATGGGTAATTACTGACAATTACAAACTTACAGGGTCATGGGCCAGTGTTTTTGTTTTCTTTATTTTAAAGACATATCTATCGAACACACATACAGCTTTTTGTCTCGGGCAATGGATATTTTTTAAAAGACTGTTCAATCCTGAGGTGTCATGGTTTGTACACAGTCTACCACACAATACCTGCAGGCATTGGGATTTGCCATATAGTTACTTACAAATGGCCACCACAGATATGTATCAGTGCACGTCTTGCAGAGTAAGGCTGCAGTCTATAATGTTACATACAGTCTTTTGTGTGATCTCTGGTGTTTACTGTCATACTTTTGGCTTATGGATTTTGTCATTTAATGTGACACTTCTAAAAAGTGTCAATTGAAAATATCAAAGGCATTTAAATATCCCTTACTTCAGAAATGTGTGCACTGTTATTGATTCACTGTATTACAGGGTTGTTATGAATGACAAATATTGTAGTGGCAACATTTTTCTGCTGTTGTTGGTGGAGGTAGTTCCAAATATTTTATGTGCTTGTAGGCTTTGTAACAGCATACCTTCTGTCCTGTGTCTGTGGTGATGGCCAGACCATTTGGCACCAGGCCAGCTGTCTTATGCTTCTTCACCAGCCGAACTGACACCAGAGGTATACAGACCTGATTCAGTAAAAAGAAATACTGACTAATTTGAAGTCAGAGAAAATGCCAACCATAGAAACTTGATTTTGAACCGTTCTTGAGCAAGGCACAACATGAGAAGCACTATTTTACAAAAAGTAAATGACAACAGTTGAGCTCTACTGTGACTGACTGACAAGTAGTGATGCTATTTGGATATCTCCTTAAACTTGTACACTGAACCATCAGAATAAAAGATTGAACAAATGTCTAGTCCAAACAAAAAATGTCTTCAGTAGAGTCATACAGTGATCAGTTATGGATATATAATGATTGGGGCTAAATGTCTTTTTACAATGCTTTCAGTTGACCTCAATGCCCATTATTGTGTCACTTGAAGGTTTTGGGCACTGTGGAGTGACTTCTCCTATATCTCACTGGTGCTGCTCCTGAGTGATGGGATACTTGCAGCATCTGTCCAGTATTCCAATGCTGGTCATTTTATTTCCATTGTTATACACTCCCCTCCAAAAGTATTGGAACAGTGAGGCCAATTCCTTTACCTATTCCCATTTTTGTTGTAGACTGAAAACATTTGGGTTTGACATCTAAAGATGAATATGACACAAGAGATCAGCATTTCAGCTTTTATTTCCAGGTATTTACATCTGGATCTGATACACAACTTAGAAAATAGCATTATATGTAATGGAGAACCAAATTTTTAGGTGAGGAAAAGTATTGAAACAGATAGACTTAAAATAGATTAAAATGAATAAGACATAATTTAGTTGCAAATCCTTTGCTTGCAATAACTGCATCAAGCCTGTGACCCACTGATATCACCAAACTTTTGCATTCTTCTTTTGTGATGTTTTTCCAGGCTTTCACTGTAGCCTCTATCAGTTGTTGTTTGTTTTTGGGTGGTTACTCCCTTTAGTCTTCTGTTTAGCAGGTAAAATGCAGTTCTATAGGGTTTAAGTCTGGAGAACGACTTGGCCAGTCTGAAGCCTTCCACTTCTTGCCCCTAATGAACTCCTTTGTTGTCTTGGCAGTGTGTTTTGGGTCATGATCTTCCTGCATAATGAAGGATCTCACAATCAGTTCAGTTACATCTTTCTTTAAATTGGCAGACAAAATGTTTCTGGAGACTTCTGAGTTCATTTTGCTGCTGCCACCATATGTTCCATCATCAATGCAGATTAATGAGCCCATCCCAGAAGACACCATGCAAGCCCAAGCCCTGACTTTACCTCCACTGTGTTTCCCAGATGAGCTTGTATATTTGGGATCATGGGCAGATCCTTTCTTTCTCCAAACTTAAGCCTCTCCATCACTTTGGTAAAGGTTCGTCTTTGTGTCATTAGTCCACAAAACTTGGTCCCAGAATTTTTGAGGCTCTGCACTTTTTTGGGGGGGGCAAATTCAAGACTAGCCTTCCTATTCTTCTTGCTAATGAGTGGTTTGGACCTTCTAGTGTAGTCTCTGTACTTTTGCTCATGAAGTCTTCTGCAAACAGTAGATTATGATACCTTCACCCTTGCCCTCTGGAGCTTATTGCTGCTATCACTGACAGTTGTTTGAGGGTCTTTTTTTTAAAGCTTTCACTATGTCGTCAACTGATGATATTTTCCTTGGTCTACCCGTTGGACGTCTGTTTCTTTGGTCTTTAATTGGCCTCACTGTTCCAATATTTTTGGAAGCGAGTGCAAATTCAGCTGAATTGAACAGAATTAATTAAATTGATCAAAATTAATGGGTAATTGGCTGGATGCTCATACCCAACTATAACTTTACAACATTCTGGTATATGACACCCAATAAATCAACAAATAAGGAAGGAAGCCAAAGTGCTTTCGAGGCAGAGGATGGCTGCAAAGCTGATGACAACAATGACCTTGCAGACAATAGTAATTAAGCACAATGAATGCAACCGGCATAGAATTTTTATTTATTATTACTTTTGTCAGATTCAAATTATTTCTGTGACCATTGTGGGTTTTTCTTTCATTAACTGAGGGGTACCAACAATTTTGTCCACGTGTGTAATAATAGTAAACATATTCAATATTATAAACCTTTACATGTGCATCATATATGCTCTTCAACTCACCTTGATGTCTTTACCAAACAGGTTTGCATAGAAACACAGCCAGTTCCTGGATATGTAGAGTCGTCCCTGCAGCAGGATGTCTCTCAGCAATGCACAGGAGTACACTGCAGAGGGAGTGCAAGAAAGCAGAGAGAGTTTTACAATATCAACAGCCAGGACAGTCAGAAATCCATCAAAGATGATATTGTTTAATGTTTATTGCATGTATGATGTATTTTAAATGATGATTATATAGTAAATGTGTCCAGTATATATATGTGTATACTTTTTTACAGCCATAAAAAAGTAAGCACTACTATTTGGACTTTTTTGATGTTTTGACAAGCTAACATCTCATCTTCTTTGATAGAGTACCTATCGATAAAATTCTTACACATGAACAATACTACAAGTAAATTTAATTTGGTGATGCATTTCTTCAATGAAGAGATGAATAAATATTAAATTGAATAGATACAATGTATTTACAGATGTATGAGGGTTATCTTAGATGTACTTCTTCCTTTAAAATCAGCCATGGGTTCAGAAGATTGGCTAGGGGGGCTAGGGATGACCACATGATTGCGATCCTACTGAAATTTGACCGCTGCGGACTTATCAGGACTTATCTGTTGGAAATCATACAAAGAACAATTGATTTAATTGTGGATGTTTCTGAGACCTATCAAATCCTGCCACCCACTACATATTTAGGTCACACAATTCGGTATCTGTAAATAACATACACATGCATAATACACATCTGTGCTCAGTGCAAGGTTATTTTTTTTTTTATTAAATACTTCATCCATCGGAAATTATACGACTGAGCCTTTGTGAAGTACTGTGCTCTCTGAGTGCTTTTCTTGTTAAGTCCTTTATTGATGAGGACGCCTTCCCCTGGCTTCAAAAATCTGCTCTCCATGCTCCTGATATCAGAGTACAAGACTCTATGAAACCGCATGAAACTCCAGTATGGACTCAACTGCAGCTGGATCTCAACGTCTTTCTAAGACCCGAGCCCACTCTACTTCCCACTGGCTAGTGATATCAGTTTGATTGAGAGCAAAAGCTGCATTCCCCTCATCCCATTGGTAGATGGACTCGATTGGCAATGTCGCCCCATCTTTTTTTTTTCAGAGCCATACACCGCACGCTGGAAATCCAGCACAGTGCCGGAATACTTTAATCCATGTGCCTATCACTCCTCAAGGAAATTCCAATTATTTGAACCTAATTTGGAATCCATGATTCTAGTTTTATGGGTTTCAAGGTGTGGGCATGGGCATACTTACCTTTTATATGCAATCAATACTTTTTTTATTACTTTAAAAATGAAAATGACTACAAATGTCAATTTTATGTTTCACCAGTCAGAGCATACCATCTTTATTAAAAGTTACTGTTTTAATGTGGATCAGTGTTTGCTTATCCAAATACGTCAAAAAAGCCAATAATTTACATGGAATGTGTTTTCTTTTTCCACATGACTGTATATGAGTTGAATCAGGTCAAAGTGACATAGACAGTATAGGTGGGGTAAAACATCTGTCCTGTTCAATTACTTTGTACCTTTCATCAGGATCTCTTCTTTAGGAACAGTCTGGAACAGTTTGTGGTACTGAGAGTTGTATTTGCTGACAGTCTGTGGAGGCAGATAATCAAAGACAGAATTAGCTGCATGTTTCTGCAAATATAGTGACAATGGGTGTCAAAAGTTTGAGACTACAAGTGAAGATGCTTCTTGCATTCAGTGAGAATTTAATACAAAATGCTTCAACATAAATTGTAAATCAACTCGCAACTGAAAAGATGAACTATGAAAAATGCCCACACGAAAAACTCAAATATATTACTGGATTAGTGGTGAGTTGTGTTTAATTTAGTGTGTTCCTGGTATTAGTGTGATGCATTCACCTCATGTGGGAGCAACCACCAAGACAACATGGATTGGCCTTCAGTTTAAGAACATGGCTTTAGTTGCAGCTCTACACATGTGCCCAATTTACATACATTCATTCACTTATATACAGTGTACATACACTACTGCTCAAAAGTTTGGGGTCATATAGGCAATTTCATGTTTTCCATGAAAACTCACACATTCATTCATGTGCTAAGATAATTGTACAAGGGTTTTCTAATCATCAATTAGCCTTTTAACACCATTAGCTAACACAATGTACCATTAGAACACAGAAGTGATGGTTGCTGGAAATGGGTCTCTGTACCCCTATGGAGATATTCCATTAAAAACCAGCCGTTTCCAGCTAGAATAGTCATTTACCACATTAACAATGTCTAGACAGTATTTCTGATTAAGGTTATCCACAAAAAACTGCTTTTCTTTCAAAAATAAGGACATTTCTAAGTGACCCCAAATTTTGACCAGTGGTGTACATCTAGTAGACTTGCTCAACATTTCGGCAAACACTTTAGTTTTCTTGCTTTGTGGGAGTTAGATGAGATAATTGATACCAGCGTGATGTCTGTGTGGTCAGTACATACTTGAAGTCAAGATGTGGTTAGCCTAGCTTAGCAATAAATTTTGCTCCCATAGTTGGCATAGACTCCACACATTTACATATAGTCATTTTGAACGTATAACTATCATAACAAATAAATAACACAATTAATAGACGTATGGTTTCTGTTTCAGTCCCACATGGTTGGAGATCTTCTCCCTTGCTTTTTGGAGGCATACAAAGATTAGCTATTATGCCAAGAGGTGGATAATTCAGATCATTTAGAGACATTTTTTATATTATTTTTTTGTAATTATTGCATGTAAATTGGTGTTGAAGCAGCATGATTGTCCAAAATCATCATGTGCAGTCAGTGAGGCACAACTGTTGTATTATTGTAAATCAAACAATTGATGAAATTAAACTTTTTCATGATGTTATGCTTTTTTGAGATGCACTAGTATATAGTCACTTTAGCTAACATAACTAATAGACCATAAACGGCTCAAGACTTAAATGTCTCCAGGTGTCTCAGATGCATGTGGACTCCTGAATCTTGTCCTGAGAAGCTGTGTCTTCTGTGTTGAGCCATGTGCTTGTGGAGTGGTTGTACCTTTATACAACAGCTCCACAAGCACATGCAACATTGCATATGCTGTCACTACATTGGACAGCATATGCAATGTTGCTCAGCTTGTGTATGTGTTGACACATACAAAGAACAAACTGCTAGTTTTGGACTGTGCTGTGCACATTGAGAGGGACGGAAGCTTCAACATTGAAGTCTATAGAAAATCCACACACAGACCAATATCTGCTGTTTTATTCCAACCATCCACTGGAACATAAGCAGGGTGTCATCAGAATCTGACAGCACCGGGCTGAGAGTGTCCCTGCTGATGCAGAGGGAAAAGAGAAAGAACATACATATATCATAAATGTACTGAAACACTGTGACCATCGCAACGTCATCAATGCTGTGATCTGAAGCAGCTGCCCAGTCAGCCACCTGATCTGGCAGATCACAGCGCAGGATTTGGTGTCCACGTTCAAGCAGACAATGTGGCCACTAATCAAGAATTACATGAAGGGGATTTCTTTAACGTAGTGGATCACTGTACAAGCCAACCCTCATGCAACTATATGGAAGGATGATACTCCTCATTTGTGGGTTTCTTTTATTTGACCTATTTTGCACCACTGTACCATTCAAATCAAAAGCTTAATGGGAAAGCCATGGCACTGTGACCTAGCAAAAAAAAGGACATTCGATGAAAAAAAAATGTTTAAGATACCATTTCCTGCATCAAAATGAAGGACCTGACGCTTACACTCTTCTACATCTACAAATCATCAAGGGGTGCACAAGCTGTTACATAGAGGAGACTAAACAATAGCTCCACAAACCCCTGGCTCAACAAAGGAGAGCAGCTCATCAGCAGTCACCTGCATCTGAAGGATAAGGGACTTTCCTTTGAGGACAGCAATGTACACATTTTGGACAGAGAGGACAGATGGTTCGAGAGAGGACAGAAGGAAGCCATCTATGTCAAACTGAACAGCCATCTCTAAAAAGAGAAGGTAGTCTATGACACTACTTGTCAAGCAGCTATGACGCAGTGTTAAGCTCTCTCCATGTCAAATTTTACAGTCATTAATATCTTGAGTCACTCCTGTCATGACAGATTCACATCCTTCATTGTGTAAACGGACAGCTCCACAGCCACCACCTGGTCTCACAACCATTGACACTTGAAGACAGGTGAGTCCCTGGTTGTTGATAGGCCATTAGCTATATGAGCTGGAGTGACTATATACATCTCCCCATGAGTCAACTAGAACTGAAGAAGCCTCTTGGATGAAGGTGAAAAGCTGGTAAGAACCTAAAAGAGATGTCCAACTGTTTTTTTAAACTGAAATTCTAATCATTATGATGACCAGAATGACTAAGAATATTCACAGACAATATGTACAACGGTAATTTGTCAGTTTCTTATGATGCAATACAATGCGTTTTATTGTTATTACACTTTGTAGAAATTTTTGGGGGAGGTCACATTCAAAACACTGGATATGTTAATGCATTTCATTGCTTATGTCAAAACTGTAAATACAGTAAAACTCTTAATCTTAATGTACTTTACAACTAGGAGAGATATGAGGTTAAATTCAGTGTAGCTGTGATCGTGTTTTTGTCTCAGTCGACTAGTGTTAGAGATAGGATTAGATTATAAACTATGTTACAGTATAAACATAATGGACAATATTGTGCAGAGTTTGGTAAGATGACAGCTGAGGGAAAGAAGCTGTTCCTAAAACTGAATGTTCTGAAACCGACATTTCTAGCAGTCAGCCTCAGAATTACATCACCGCCACATAAATTGTTAAAATGCACACTTGGTGACTCAACAATCAAACATTCATTTGCACTCTCAGATCAATGTCCTGTAAACCTGATAGGTAGTAACCTCATGTACTGATTTGGTATATCAATATCACGTCCACATGGCCTGAGAGTCTCCAGGCTACCACTCATATCTCAGAAGGTGCAACAAAGCCCAGAGTCATTGCGGTGAGCCTATAAGTGATCTCTGCTGCCATCTGGTGGGGACTCAGTGACACTATACTGAAGGTACAAGCCCCATGCCTACTGATTCATTAAACATATGTATGACAGGGTCCAGAAACCAAGTTTGAGGAAGTATTGTGTAGACAGCAACAAATAGTGTGAAGACTGAAAATGGTATTTATTGTCTGTATAAAGTCTGCTGGTTCTGTCTCTGTTTTCAGGTGATGCATCACGTGTCACTGGGATTTAGGACGATGGCTCCACAAAAAGCTGACCTGGACTGACCTCTGTCACATAGATTGAGATTCTAGAATGCTGTACAGCGAGAACGGTCATGTACACTACCAGTCAAAGGGGTGGACACACCTTCTCATTTTTTACATTTTTTTTTATTTTCATGACTATTTACATTGTAGATTTTCACTGAAGGCATCAAAACTATGAATGAACACATATGGAATTATGCAGTAAACAAAAAAGTGTGAAATAAGTCACAACATGTTTTGTATTTTTAGATTCTTGAAAATAGCCACCCTTTGCTTTGATTACTGCTTTGCACACTTGGCATTCTCTCGATGAGCTTCATGAGGTAGTCACCTGACATGGTTTTCACTTCACAGGTGTGCTTTGTTAAAGTTAATTTGTGGAATTTCTTGCCTTGGGGTTGGGACCATCAGCTGTGTTGTGCAGAAGTCAGATTGGTACACAGTTCACAGCCCTATTTGACTGTTGGAATCCATATTATGGCATAAAAAAAACAATCAGCTAAGGCAGTCCATCATTACTTTAAGAACTAAAGGTTAGTCATTCCGGAAAACTGCAAAAACTTTGAACATATCCCCAAGTGCAGGCCCAACTTCATATGATTTTTTGATGTTGCTATAAACCTTATCCAGCACGTTATGAGCTCTCATTGCACATGTAACATGCACATGTCATATACACACTAAATAAAGCTGAACTTAAATTGCAACCTTGACATACATGTCTCCTCTAGCTGGAGAATTCTTTGATTTTCTCCAATTTTAACAGTAGCAGTGTTTCCTCCATAATTTTTTTCAGCAACAGCGGCAGGCTCTGCTGAATGAATGTAGAGGAAACCCTGAGTAGACATACTTTCCAGACATACACTGATTTAATCATACAGATCATACATTTTCAATTAAGCTACTGGTAGTTGTTGCTAATCTGTATCTTTCTGTCTGCTTCAATGGATCATCCACGAAAACATGCTCATAGCCCTCAGAATGTTCTCATAGATGAGACACACAGCAGAAATGTCTGTGACTTTAAAAAAAACATTTGAAAGGACTCCTGCTGGTCTGTTGTTATCTCTGGACTAAAAACTTAAAACTACTATGAGCTTACTGCGTGTATGTGTTTATATAGGTTGTTCATTTTATGTTCCTTGAGGGACTTACTGATCCTCTGTAACACTTCTTCACATCTTCATAGGACAAGTCGTCTATCAACTGCAGCCTGCAGGACACATTACATCAAATTAGATTCCCTCAGAACAGGGAAAAACTACATGTTCTGTAGACAACTGGGTCACTACTGCAAAAGAGACAAGAACAATACTAACAGAGAGTAGAATTGGACCAATATGGTTTTACAGGTCTGATATAGATATTATTCGTCATCAAGAAAGGCAGATAACCGATATACATTGCAAGGTATATGTTAACAGCACGTGATAGCAGGGAAGCTGTCATTCATAAGCAGGTTACTTCATTACCAAGCATTATTTAACTGAATTTTAACTTTGAGCACCTGCCCCTCCAAAGGTCTCTGCACGGCCCTGGAGGGCGACATTAAGAATACTGGTTGCCCTGCCAATAACCTTCAAATTG
This sequence comes from Amphiprion clarkii, assembly GCA_027123335.1. Classification (NCBI taxonomy): domain Eukaryota; kingdom Metazoa; phylum Chordata; class Actinopteri; family Pomacentridae; genus Amphiprion; species Amphiprion clarkii. The sequence continues at coordinate 28,729,407 of CM049570.1, read as the reverse complement.
CCGGCCACAGGACAGGCCATTCTCTTTGGAAGAGAAGATGGCCTCTTCGATATTCACATCCTCCTGCTCTTCTTCCTACTCAGCCACCTCCAACCCTGGAGTGGGAATAGAAAGGGGGCCAGTATGAGGCTGGACTTCTGTGGGCTCCTCATCAGGGGTGGACTGAGTGCTTTGCCAAGGCCTTCACTCCCCCTCCCCCCCCCCCCATGTGACCTCCATCTTTTTTTTTCATTTTGCTCTTTTTGAAGTGCAGAAAAAAGGGGGAACCTGCACACTTTACCCCCAAACTGGGCTTCTGTGGTGCGTACAGGCAATATAAAAAATATCCATGCAAGACTGTGAGCTCTCTCTGGGTAATAGTGCACGTTGGTGACCCAAACACAGCACACACCTATCTCATAGCCATCCTTCAAAGTATGGAAACTCCACAACCCATACATAAATGTCTCTGGTTGCAGTAGTTGAAAAACCTTTTTACAGCCAGCTATGTTTGAATTCAGTTAGCTTCATGCTGAGGTAATTTGTGGAGTAACTTGTCTAAGCTAACGAGGCAATATGCGACTACAACACGGACCACCATGAAGCGCATTAGCTGCACTACAGCAATACACTTCAGTGGTATTCTGGGGTCAGCAGAGAGACAGTGACATCTTTGTTTTGCTTCTGAACGAAGGCCAATTATTCATGTCAATAAATAAAAATATAGCTAGAATTTGCACAAATTAAAAAAAAAAAAAAATAGTGGAATGCCAGTTCTTTATGTACATATCATTGCAGAATACTTACTGCCAGGTCATGTTTCTTTCTGATGCAACCTATCCAACAACCAGCTTTCAGGAGTTACATTCATAAATCTGCTAAGTGAATTCTTACTATGACACACAGTCACTTATTTGCTCCAAATTTCATGGTCATGTAAATGGGGCCATGGTAGGAACTGGCAAATCCAAGTGAAGTTCATGCAGAAAAAAAAGACAAACACTGGCCACAATTCATACCACATGAGCATTATTGACTGTGTATGGAAGAAATGAACTGCAAAAAAGGGCAAAATTCCCATCACCCACTGGTTTTAGTTTGGCACACTGAAGCATGAAGAGGTTAGTGTGTGTATGCTGCTGGGAGGCAGACATGGTTTTCTCTCATGCGCAAACAAGATAAAAGAATTAATTATGCAAACTGAGTCACCCTGTGTGGGGAATCTGGAGCAGGAGAAGGAGGTTCACACCAATGCAGACAAATTAGAAAACTGTTTAACTCACATTTCTAAAAGAGTACAACCTCCAAACACATGATTTTTAAACATGATTTTCATGTTATTTTCATTTTTCACCAAAAGCCATTTCAGGTATTTATAATCTGCAAGTGCCTCTGTGTATAGCAGTTTTAATTGCTACTGTTATCCTTCTGCACCGGATTCTGTGGTGGAAATACATTTTTGACAACAAAGTCCAAACTCTGGTTGTAGTTAACTGTTACATTTTAAATATTAACAAGAGAGATCATCACCATAGTATCTTCTCTTCACTGGCTCCTTTTAAAACAGAAAACTTAGAATCCTCACTCAAGCATACGAAAGCTTTTAATGACCAAGCTCCCTCATATCATGAAGACCTTATTGCACCATAACATCCCAATAGAGCACTTTGCTCTATAGTTTCTAGAGGTCCTTAAAACAGAATGGGAGACAGAGTCGTCAGCTATCCTGTTGCTTTCCTGTGGAAACAGCTCCCAGTTTGGATTCAGGTGTCAGGCCCCCTGCCTCCACCTCTGCTTAGCTGGCAGTCTCTCCTCTTCCCTCGCAGTCTCTCTGTGGGCCTGTATGTATGACTGAGCTGCAACCTAATCAGCAGCAAGACAAACTCACCTGCCGTCACTGAAGCATTCCATTTCATAAAATCCTGGTTCGTACCGTCATTTAGTGCCAGACCGTCTTTCTAGACACTTTGTCTCAGCTGGTTCCCTGCTTTGTCCTCCCATCATCACCCTGAAAATTCTTTGGATCACTTGCTGCCCATTTCAGTTACAACTCTATCAGATTCCTTCATTCTGAACACACCAGCTGGATCACCTGCCTGCTTCAGCCTCCCACATCTCCCCTGGATTCGCCTCTCCACACCCATGTCCATCATCATCTTACAGATTCCTGACTGCCCTTTTCCAGTCCTGATCTGTCAGCTGAGTTTGCTGAGCCTTTAACCTTGAGTTTTGTCAATTTGGTTTTCCATTGCTAACTTAGCCTGTCCTTGTTATTTCCTTAGTGTATTCTTTGTAGCTCTCCATGCAACGTTGTTCTTGGGTAATTGCATTGTCAGTCATTTGTTTCACAGTAGATTAACAGCTTGATGTGTTTGTGATTGTTAGTGCTGTGCATTCAGTGTTTTTCACTAGCTTTCCTTTGGTTGGCATGCCTGTTTACCCTCCGTAGCTCACTTCCCTGGTTAGTTTTGAAGGTCTCTTTTCAATCATTGTGCTTAGTAGTTCCCTGTGTTATTTTTTGTTGTTTTTTTTAAAATATGTATATAGTATAGTAGTTGCAACACACTTCTGGAACAAGATAACAGACTGAGTTGAAATCAAAAAGAGAAGTGTATGTTTTGCCCATCATCAACCCGTATAATCAACTTTTACTTGTGAAGGTTTAAATTCTATTTTAAGGTGCAAAGTTTTAAAGACTGAATAGTTTCGGAGTTTTTACTGAATAAACTTTAACTGAATTGATGGCTTTGGGCCGTGTGTCTATTTGTGAATTTAACTGGACAACAGCTACATACATCTCCTTCTTTGTCTCATCAGCCTTTCAGTCTCTCTCTGAGCTCTGCTGCCTGGAAACGTGAGCTAACTGCATGTGCTACTGGCCAGCACACTCAGACGAACACATACACAGACTGTGTTGTGCAGCCATTGCTGCAGCTTGTTTAGGACGTGACATGAATAACAGCAGTGGCAGAGACATTGAGTCTGTCCTTTTCTGTGGTTTGTATCTTCTGAATGCTGGGTTACGTTGAAGTTTCATTCCACAAAGTGAAAGTGTGGATCTTTTTCTCCCCCATCATATGCATCAACACACATTCTCATATGTACCAGTTGAGACTACTAGTACATGGTCAAAAATAACTGAAATTCTGTTCCCATGAAAATGTGTGTAAGCAGTGAAACAAAAATGAAACAAAAATTATTTCGTCACTGGCAAATTTATTTTTAATTCCATACTCATCTCTGAGATGACTAAACAGCTGATCATGCTGGAACTCACTGTTCCGAGGCTGTGCGGAAGTAGCAACGAGAGGAAACACACAATCTACCAGAGCTCCTACATCAACTATAGAAGATTCTGAAGGTGATATGTCAAAGGGGGAAGGCTGCAGATCAGTGGAAGTGCGCTAAGGGAGTTTGTATTCCCAAAGGGGAAAACTCAAATCAATCTCCCTTCGAAATACAGAAAGGAAGCTATTTTTCAGCATTGTCTCCAGAAGACTGACCTAGTGTCTCACCCAAAACAACTATACTGACTTCTCAGTGCAGAAAGGCGGGATTCCTGGAGCTGCTTGGAGCACATTGCTGCAGTCACACTGCTGTAGGTAGTACTACTATGTAAAAGATGTGAGTGCAGCTGTGCTTATTATTCTCCATAAATCATCAAAAAGCAGGGCACCATTTCAATCAAAGGAAAATAGACTGCCCTGGTCATCAGTCTTGTAAATCAGTCGGATAAATCAATGTCACAAATACACTAATCTATCAATTTGAGATCATGAATGAACCAAATGTTTACCTCAGATGCCCAAGGATTTTACAGTGGAACTCTGCGTTGACATTCTGACCCTGAGAGAATAATTCCTGAATTCCTGAAGAAATTACAAATGCTCACCTAACCCTAACCCTAACCCCAAAAATACTTGGAGTATCATTTGGTGGGGAAACCTACAAAATATCTCTGTATGCGGATGATGTCATTCTGTATATTGACAACCCCTGGACTTCTGTCCCCCCTCTGCTGGAAATGCTACAACAATTTGGAAAGGTATTAACCATGATTTGGTTAATGAAACCAAATCAGAGGCTATGATGTTGGTTGGCAATTGGACATCAGAATTAAATAGAGAAGCCCATTTTAAATGGTCAACACAAAGGTTTAGATATCTTGGCATAATAATTACTGCAGATACTTCACAACTGTATATGGCAAATTATGGCAGACTGATTTCACAAATAAGAGCTGATCTGGGGAGGTGGGAGATTCTGCCTCTCTCTCTCTTTGGCAGAGTTGAAGTTACTAGAATGAATGTACTCCCTCCGCTGATGTATCTGTTTCAGGCCTTGCCGATATGGATATCAGCCTCTAGATTCAAGATGTTAGAGAAGATGTTTTCCACCTTTATCTGGCAGTGGAAAAGACCCAGGATTCGACATAAGACACTCTTCTGTCCAAAAAAGCAAGGCAGCCTTAATCTGCCAAACTTAAAACTATATTACTGGGCAGCTCAACTTCGTGGTGTGGTCGAATGGGTACTACAGGTTGAGGAAACAAATTGGCTGAAGTTGGAGGAACAGTCATGCCCACTAGTGCCTCTAGAGACAAGACTGGAGATTCTTGGAACAAAAGAAGTGGAGGAAACTTAAAACTAAAAATGAATGGATGAATTGCACTAGAAGAGTCTGGTCACTTGTCAGGAAGAAAACAGGAGCCCCTTGAACTACCTCAAGAGCAGTTAAGTTTGCTAAGGATGTAGATTTTTTTGCCATGTAGGTTGGATGCAGGTTTCAGGGGATGGAAGGAGGAAGGATTAATAAATATAAGCCAGCTGTTTGATGGAGGAACATTAAAATCTTTTACACAGTTACAACATATCTATGGCCTAACGTCAAAAGATTTTTACAGATATTTACAATTAAGAAATTATTTTATTACACAAAAGGAATGGAACGCGCTGAAACAGCCACCAACACCAATAGAGGATTTTTTGATTAGGAATATGAAAGAAAAGAACAAGACAAACGTAGTCTTAGAACTATATAAATGTTTACAAACACATTGGTCTGGGAAGTCTCTTCATATCAAAGAAAGGTGGGAACTAGAAATGAATGTTATTATTGAAGATGAGGAGCGGCGGGAGATATGTGATTCAGGACACAAAATAACCAACAGGCCAGTGTGGAAAGAATTTAATTGGAAATTAAAGATGAGATATTTTAAAACACCCTCCATAATCTCAACCTTTGATGAAAGAAACAACAATTTATGCTGGAGAAACTGTGGCAAAATTGGAGACCACACTCACATATTTTGGGACTGTCCAAAACTGAAACTATTTTGGGAGGGAATTCAGGCAGAAATCAGATCCATTTTAAGTGTTGATTTGCCACTTGAGCCATTGTTCTATATAATCAGTTCTATTCCAGAGGAAGCAATGGATAAAAAAAGGCATATCTACTACATATCCTACTACTGGTGGCCAAGAAAGTGATAACTGTGTCTTGGCTCAGCCCACTACCTCCCACCCTCCACCTATGGAAAGAGAGATTAAAGAAAGTATATTCAATGGGGAAAAAAATAACAGCAAAACTCCATTTGAAGTTAGGTTTCTTTATGAATTTATGGGCTCCTGTTATTGCTTACTTTAATTTAATTTAATTTAATTTGATTTAACAGGCTAGGGGATATGTTTTTGTTTGCAAGTGGACATGTAACTATACTTATATCTGGAATGTATATTTTAACATGTTTCACAACCCTCTGCTGCTCTCTAATTCTTCCTTAAATGTAATTCTTGTCTTTAGGTGGGTTGAGACGATGCCATGAGTTTGTCGTGTTGCCGAATTATATATTTGTTTGTGTTTATCATGTGTGCTTGTTTGTCCATTTTGAGTTGCATATAAATATGTATAAAAACATGTAATTTAAATAAAAACTTGGTTAAAAAAAAACCCCCCAAAAAAACAACTTACACTGCTGTGCTTGCATCCCTTCCGCACTTGTTTCATTTTTTGGGTGATTTTTTTCTTTTTCTGGCAAAGAATAATTATACCTCCATTTTGCCTCTTATGCATCTTCTTTTGGCCTGTAGAAGCCAACCAATCTGCTTTTTTTTGGAATTTTTTTTCCCAAAATTCCTTCACTCTCTATATGGACTACTTAATGTATGCCGTTAACATACAAGTTCTTACCTGAAGGGAAAGGGGCAGTGTCCATCCTCCTCCCTGGCAGGCTCCCCCTCATGATGAGGCAGAACACCAACATCATCACTCAGCTCCAAGTTGTCTGACATCATTATAATTAGCCTGTAAATTCAATGAAAGGAGAACCACACTAAAGTGCAACAATAATTCCATCAGCTAAAAAACAGTAAATATTTAGATGTGGCCAACATCTAGTGAGAAAACAAATGGGCAATGAGAGAAGATTAAACTAGACCACCAGTGTTTTAAACAGATAGTAAACAATGCAATTAGAGGATAAACTACTGCAAATATCTTATACACAAGGGACTGAAGCTTCCTCAAGAAGCAGAGCCTGCTTCATCTCTTCCTGTATTGTATTTTAATCTGTTGTCAAGATGGACTTCAAGGTATTTTCTATCTCTACCTTTCAAATCCTCTCCAAGAATGGAAATGTTGTTTAACTTAGTCCTGCTACTCCTGAAGTCCATGTCTGTGACATGTCATTAACAAAAAATTGTTTCTCAAAATCCATCTTTCCTAAAAGCACATACTTCCTTCTAGCACTATTTTCATTCAAAAAGTGACAGCTAGAACTGTTGTGGTGAAAAATTTCCATGCAGAGAGAAAAGTGTTGCATATATAATAGATTAAAATGGACATTCCACAAAAAAATTAGTACAGCTGCTTGCACAATTTTGATTCCTCTGCAGAATTTTCAGTTTCAACTCCAGTTTGGGAGGTTGCAGCCCAGAGTTTGCTGTTGTTCCTTACTGTAACATGCAGATAGCGGAAGGGGAAGAGAATGCCAACTGAGATTCTCTGCCAATGGCAGACTTACACCTGCAATATACGTCCGGTGAGTCAGACTGGTTGTTGGACAGTTGTGGATCTAGCAGGATATTTCAGAATACCAAGTCATTGTCTAAATCACCTAACAAAGTAAAAGTATGCTTTCAGAGTTTTCTAGCTTGAAATAGAAAGAAGAAAAAGAAAGGGAAAATCCACGCCCCAAACATCCAGGCTCCAGTAGTGATAGCAGCTGCACCACCATCTCACCACCCTAGAATTAAGGGTAAATACCACCCACAGCTGTCTGCCAGACAATCAGTAACAACCAAGCATGCCCAAGGACTGATATAGCCAGTAATCGAATCAGAAGAAGAAATCACATAGCCCAATCAGCCAATGGTGTATCGCACCATGAGTGGGAGCAGCATGCATCCAATGACACCTTCTCTGACCTTACACTGCACTATGAAATTTGCTGCTGAGCAGTCAGACATAGGCTATCAAGACTGCTTGGATAAACCAATGAACAAGAGACAAATGTTACTGTCTGCTAAATCAGTAGTCCATTGGTGGTGTTTCATGGCCCAGGCAAGCCTCTTTTTCTTATTCTGACATCTTAGCAATGGCTTTCTTGCTGCAACTCGACCTGTCAAACCTGCAACTCCAAGTCTTCTTTTCACAGTTGAAAACTGAGACTTGCTTACTATGACCACTATTAAGCTGTGCTTGAAGCTGCTGTCCTGTGAGCCACCTATCACCAAGCTGTTGACTGTCAGAAACTTGTCTTCTGATTCTGTTGTGGCTTTGGGTCTTCCAGACCTTTACCTGTCAAAGTTTCCCCCAGTTTCGGAGTGTTTTTTGATAGTAAAAACACTCGGCTTGGCTTTCTTTGCAATTTCTCTGTAGGTAAGACCTACATTTTTAAGTGTTATGATGGTCTGTCTCTCTTCTATTGTAAATTGCCTTTTCGTCGTCATTTTTATAGCAATACCCTACTTTCTGCAGTACAATACTGTTCAAATAATGCTCTGGAGGGTATGCTGCCATGGTGTGTTCCAGCACTACTTTTACAGTTGATTACAAAATGATTAGCCCTCCCAATGAAATTTTAGTTTTTTTATTCAAAAAAATCCCAAGTACTCTTAAACAGATCAAGGACTTTTTTAAACACAACTTTCAGTATTTTTTAATTTGTTCTTTGCTATGTTTACATGTCTATTTGTGTCTGTAGTTAGCATATGTATTTGTTCCTGATGGTGCGTCTTGGCCAGGTCATGTTTGCAAATGAGAACTGGTTCCCCAACATTTTTACCTGGTAAAATAAAGGTAAAAAAAAAAACAAAACAAAAAAAAAACAAAACTGAAAAACATTACAGTCAAAGCTAAAACAGCAAAGCCAGGAGATTCTGCATGTTCAGATCTGCTGGAGTGAACAGAGGCAGAGAGTTACATGTTAACTACTGCAACAAAGAAGACCACAAAGGCATTAAAGCAAAAACACAAACTTGATGCAGTAAATTAATAATTAGAAGTCATATACCTCTTCAGATAACAACAACAAAGGGAAAGAAACTCTCAGGCTGAGAATGAAATTCTGCAGCTGTTAAAATGAATGAATTTAGGTTGTAGGCAGAAGTAAATTAATATCATCACTGCAGTAGTATCAAACTCATACTCCTGTGTGGTTTATGCAAATTATGTATGTATGATGCTTGTAAATTCAACTTTCGGTGTCATATGCTTCAAATGTGTAGTTTGGCGTTTTATTTGGGGACAAAGACAGGAATGACAATTTCTGATGATTTCAATTGAGAGTTAACAGTAATCGGGGAAATAACAACAGCCACCTCTAGGCAGCAACCTACACACTGAAGATGACGAATAAAGATAAAACTTAAATCCCGGAGGAAACTTTTTGGGAACATTCTGAGAACTAGGATCAGCTTTTTCTCCGCAATCAGCACGTAGGTTAAATCATGATTGCCATTTTCATACATCTGGATGGCATAACTTTGTTTTCCAGGAATAAGCACGGGGGCTCTTTTGGAAAATCACAGGCTCTATCTCGTAGGACTATGATGCCCTCTGATACTGTATAGTGCTTTGCGCTGGTGATTACGGCTCACATCTTGTGCTCAAGTAAAACCAGCAGTATCACAGTGTGGAGGTCAGCTGGTAGAAGCAAACATCCTGCATTCAGAATCATACTTAAGTACACCAGTATTAGCAATAAATTACTAGTGCATCTTAAAAATGTAAACATTGTGAAAAAGTTAGTTTTTGATTTTCCATTTTCCTTTTTTTGTTGTTTTTAATTTTGATGATTATGACTTTGCTCATTGAAGTCAAAATTAGCCCTTTACTGAACTCAACCAAGAGATACATAGTATTTATAAAGTTTGAAAATAATTTCCTTAAACTGAAAATTTATATTTTTTAGATACTGTATTTATGATAACCATGAGCATTACAAGGCATAAGAATCAATTATGAAAATATTTCTCTTTACAGTGATTCTGGAATGTACAAAATTTCCACTTTCTTAAATAACTAATGGCAAATATTCAACAATATTTTAATGATGTACATTTTTTGAGATGAACTAGTATCTGCAAACCAAAGTATAAAACAAAAGAGCACTCTTTTAATAATTTACATTACTGAATTATAAAGGTGGTAATGGTAAAGGAAGTAATAGGTGGAACTTAAGGCACAAGCACAAAAATGTATACAGCACAACATACACACTTTGGGAATAGAATTTTAAACTGTCTAACTTTGTAAGGCAGAAATATAGTTTCTGTTTATTGTACATTCAAATTTGTACAAAGAGTTATAGTTGCTACTGCTGTGATAATTAGGTGCGTGCAGTGCTTTAATAAAGGGGAGTGAAAGTTCTGAACCTAGAGTGACTTAACTCTTCATCATTGGTGGTAAACCTACGGAGCGAGACGCTTATTGATCCAGTCTGGAAGAGCCGAGAAAACTCTGTGCAATCTACTAACACCATGGAACTGGTCCCTCTACCAATCCAACTGTCACTTAGGATTTTTACTGCACCATAAAATCCAGGCTTGTAACTAACAGCATGAAACACGACTCCTACCACCATAACCTGCACATTAATTCAAGACATGGTACCTGGGAGAGATCTGCAGTCCTCCATCAGTCCAGCAATCCAACAGAGCGGCTCTGTCAGCAGCAGACCTGCTACATCTGTGGGATCCTCCATACAAGCTGAGTCAAGCTCACTTCATTTAACTGCTTCATGGAGAAAGTGACTTTCAAAATAAAACCTCAAACATGCTCAGACTGAACAAAAGCTAGACAGAGCCTCCCGGTGGCGAATATTATTATGGCAGCATGGTGAAGACATTATGATGGGCAAATCCTGATAATAGTGCCCTTAGCCCAGTGGTTCTCAAATTTTTTCTGTCGGGCCCCCTTTCGGAGGACAAAAAACTTTCGTGCCCCCCCAATTAACTACGTGCGTTGCATATATTTATATATATATATATATATTATTTTTATATATATATATATAATATATTTAAATCATACATATCTGTATTGTATTTTTATATATACATTATTTTTGTTATTTATATATTTATATTATAGTTGTTGTATATGATTAAAACTCGTGAGAATGGGGAAGGTGGGCTTGAAAATCTCGAGGCCGAAAACAAAATGTATTACCCTGTTGATGATGGACTCTTCTGGACCTGTGTTTGTGGGGTGTTATATTTTATTCATGATTCACTTTTTGTTGGTTTCCCTGTTCGTTCACAGGCTAAATGATCAGGTGTGTGGGAGTCAAACTCCCATTGTATTTTTAGATCCGTCGGGTAACCACATATAAAGCCCCTTAGTCTGTGATCTCCACTGTGGGTGGCCCCCCGACGCCCCTCCCTGCCAGACCCGCCAATGCCCACCTTTTGACCCAATCACCCACCCCACCATGGTGACAAAAAAAAAATTCACACCTGCAAAAAACCTATTTTTGATCATATAAAAATAACCACAACTTCCAACTTTTCCCCTTTGTTTTAGATTTTAAAAAAAGAGTACATTCTGAAAATGTGTCACATTTAATTGAACTATCTTTTACACAATATTATGAACCTGATAATTACATTAACATGCGCGAATAGAATGTTATGCCGGCGCGGAGCCTGGTTCTGCTTGGTAAAATAATCGGTAGGAGAGTGTGGAGGAGATGAGCAAATCGCAAGTAGTAGAGCTGACACGGGAAAGGAGTGCTGTCCGACGTACTGTGTACCATAGTTTGATCGTTAGTAAACGTGGCTGTTTCCTAGAACCGTGGCTGTGCTGCCACATTAACGATGCATTATCCCACGGTTCTCGTGGAGTCTGTGTACTTGTGCACGGAGTCTAGTTGAGCTGCTTATAGAAGGCCAGTCAGGCGCGGGCGGAGTCAGTTTTGCATATACCTAGATATATTAATAGAGAAATCATGATTCATTAATTTGGAGACTGCACTGTGGTTGTAGGACGGATATACGTGAGGGTTGATCGCGGCATCGCCTCCCCGGACTTGGCCACAGAAATCAGTGCAGCGAGAGGAGAGAGGTCCCTGAGGGGGGATTGAGCGTCCGGCTTTCCCGGGATCTGTTCTGCTCATGGAGTTTGCATACATGTTCTCCCTGTCGTGCATGGAATGAGCTTGGGTGGGTTTTTCTCCGGGTACCTCCGGCCTTTCCTCCCCACAGTTCCCAAAATTTGTGAGGTTTTGAGGTTGGTTTAATATTGATCATCTAAATGCCACGTAGGTGTGAAGTGATGGAGCCGAGGAGGTGATTGTTTGTGCTCTGTACATGTATAGTCCCTTGTGCCGGTGAGTCCTGAAAATTGATGCGACCCGTGTCTAGGGTGGTCCCCTTGCCTGCTCTCGCTACCGATGCCGAGGCGAGCGAGTGCAGTCAGTGGTGATAGGCTTTTTCCACCACCCCCCGCGACCTAGTGAGGTTTAACTTGCTTGGGTCTTTTTTGTATAGATAATTTTGAATTGATAATGGATGGTTATTATTATATATTTTTTTGTAGCTATGGTTATTATACATGTCTATGGAGTCAGCACAATTT